>CAUYQG010230347.1:0-18933 GCA_963574415.1 Tarsius wallacei
GTAGTTCCAGCTACTTGGAAGGCTGAGGCGGAAGGATCGCCGGAGCCCAGCAGGTCGAGGCTGCGGTGGCCGGGAGCGGCCACTGCACTCCAGTCTGGGCGACAGAGTGAGACTCCAACTCAAAAAAAAAAAAAAAAAAAACAAACAGCCCCATTAAAAAGTGGTCAAAAGACATGAATAGACACTTCTCAAAAGAAAATCTACAGGCAGCTACAGACATGTGAAAAAGTGCTCAACCTCACTCATCATCAGAGAAATGCTAATCAAAACCACACTGAGATACCACCTAACTCCGGTGAGTATGGCCATCATTAATAAAACAAACAACAACAGATGATGGTGAGGATGCAGAGAAAAACAAACGCTTCTACACCGCTGGTGGGAATGCAAACTAGTGCAACCTCTTTGGAACATAGTGTGGCAATTTCTGAAAGAACTAGAAATTGACCTTCCATATGACCCAGCAATTCCCCTATTGGGAATATACCCAGAGGAACTCAAATCTTTCTACAGAAAAGATACCTGCACACGTATGTTAGTTGCAGCTCTATTCACAATAGCAAAAGCATGGAACCAACCATGTTGCCCGTTGAAGCTGGACTGGATTAAAAAAATGTGGTACATATACACAATGGAATATTATGCAGCCATAAAGAAGAACAAACATATGGACCTCGCAGCAACTTGGATGGATTTAGAGTCACTCATACTCAGTGATCTATTACAGAAACAAAGAACAGAGTACCATATGTTCTCACTCATAAGCGGACCTTGAACAATTATAATACTATAAGAAAGGAATTGTTGAGGCGGAAGGATCACTGGAGCCCAACAGGTCAAGGCTGCGGTGGCCGGGAGCGGCCACTGCACTCCAGCCTGGGTGACAGAGTGAGACTCCAACTCAAAAAAAAAAAAAAAGAAAGGAATTGGCAGTAGTAGGAAACTGTCAGGAGATGGGGGGTGGGATTGGCAGCTGAGGGAAACTGCTAGGGGAGAAAGGGGTATACCTCATCAACAAGGGTACCTGCATAATCAATGTTTGTATACCTAACCCTGAACTGTACCCCACATCTTTATAATAATAAAAAATAAATAATAAAAAAATGAGTATATTCAAAATTATCTCACAAAATTAAATGCCACACTTGTGTAATACTCAAAATCCCAGTGAAATGTAAATCATTGTTGCTGCTTATAATATTGTATTACATATGACTAGATTCAAATGGTACTAGTGTTTAACTTCAGTACACAAATTCAATTTACTCGCTACTTTGAGATTCCTCTTCCTTTGTAAACCTCTTTTTCAAATTAGTCCATGCCAAAGCCACTATGGCTGCTACAATGAGAACAAGAAGAACAGTGTAGACACTTAGAAGCCACTTCTTTCCAATCTTCCCAACAGCTCTTTCCATGATTGAATCTAAAAATAAAAAGGTATTAAAAAATCAAAGTAAAAACTTAAACTATTTTTACTTTCAAGTTGCAACAATTTTATTTAAAATATTAAAATTTTATTATTATTCAAGGGACATGGAAAATAATTATAGAATCATAATCCTTGGGACTATAGCTGCAACTATTCTAAAAGCATGAAAATCATTCTAAAAGCATGGAAACCAAGTTCCAGAAAGTTTAAAAGTATTCTACATTTTACAGCAGATACAGCAAATATATATATATGAGAAATATATATATATATTTCTCACTATAGAACTATAAATAGAGAGAAAAATTCAGTGATATATAATGTGGAATTGGGTAATCACCAGGTTACCCAAATTTGCATTGTTTACAGGATGAATTATCAAAGAATTCCACTATATTTGTGTATATCCTATTTTTCTTTAGTAGATGTTTGGCTTTTGACATCAAGGACCAATGTTTATATATGGGGCCACTGGCATAAAAATCAGGAGACTTGATTCTTAATACTAATTGTGCCACTTATTAGCACTGCTTATGTAGACCTAAACATATTCTCTAAGTTCCATGAGAAGGACCTTGTTTTGCTCACTGTACATCCTCAGTGATAGGCAATTGGCATGTATTGAGTTCAATAAATATTTGATGGCTGGTTGCAGTAGCTCAAGCCTGTAATCCCAGCACTTTGGGAGGCCTAGGGGAAAGGATTGCCTGAGCTCAGAAGTTCGAGACCAGCCTGGGCAACTTGACGAGACCTCTTCTCGGCAATAAATCAAAAAATTAGCCAGGGTGGTAGCATGAACCTGCAATTCAAACTACTTGGAAGGTGGAGGTGGAAGGATTGCCTGAGCCCAGCAGGTGGAGGCTGCAGTGGCCTTGAGCATGCCACTGCACTCCAGCCTGGGCAACAGAGTGAGACTCAGACTAAAAAACAAAACAAATACACGAACAAACAAAGGTATATTTGGTTTCTATTCCTTGAGAGAAGTCTGATTATCTTTTCATTATAAATATTAGTCACTTTTTAAATGGCAAAAACCTAACTTTGTTTTAGTGAAGGTAAGCAATTTGAGAATTTTATTAAATGGCTCTCTAGAGATATAGACACTTGCCTTTTTCCCCAGGAGGTACAGAAAGGCTTCTGGAGCGCGTTCGGCAATCTGGAGGATTGTAGCCTTCAGCACAATAGCACATGCTTCTGGAATCGCACACCTATGATTATTGTTTGAAATTAAATGATTATTTAAGAATATTTTTGTAGAAAGTGAAATGATGAGATGAACCATGAAGCTTAGTGTTTTATCATCACCTAGTGTAACTGTAATTATTTAAAGAGGCAATCTCACATACAGCCAGTCAGCACTGGCTCCCAAAGTTGACCGTGCACGTCTCTCTCCATCTGCACATTCAGTGATATCATCTCCATAGCTTGAAGTATTTGCCCCAACAAGTGAGTATTTTACCCCTTCCCAGGTTAATTGTTAAACATTTACTACCTTAACACTATTCTTAACCAGGATGGATTTTGGTTTTTTTGTTTAATTTTTTACGTAAAGGGTTTTATACTCTAAGAGGGCAGCAGATACTTAGACATGGTTTCTGTAATTCAGAAATTTAAATAATTAATTAATTATAGTAAACACATTTATAGAGCTTAACATGTCTGAGTCTCTATTCTGAGCACTTGATATTGATTTCTTCATTAAATCCTCACAACAGCCCTGTGAGGTAGGGCTATTATTCCCACTTTACAGTCAAACAGCTAGTGCATAATGGAGTCAGAATTTAGACCCACACAGCCTGGCTTCAGAGGTTCTGCTCTTGACCATTCTGCTGTGCTATTTCTCAAAATGATATGAAATATCTCTTAATTTTTGGATCTTAATTGGAACATGAATCCGATTTCCCTATTTTATGGCTTAAATACAGAGGGAAAACAATGTGCTCTTTGAGGGTACCCATTGCTCTGTATCACCAACTTCTGTCATACTACATTCATACCTTTGTGTCTATATGCGTGTTTGTTGTGTACTTTTACCCCCAAATATTTCACTAATTAGATGTTCTTTTCAGGAGACGCATGATGTCAGTTTGCCCTAACATTGTGTTGTTACTTTGATCACTTGGTTAAGGTGCTGTTTTACAAGTATTTCCACCATAAAATTATTAAGTTTCCACTTGTAATTAATAAGTAATTTATGGGGAGATATTTTTAGATTATGTAAACATTTCATTCCTTATACAACTTTTTGCCCACTAGTCTTAGCATCCGCTGACAATTATTTAACTCCATTGTCCCTTCTATATTGATTATACTGTAAGGAAGTGTTCTCCCTTCTCCTCATTTATTCATTCAGTTATTGCTATCAATAATATAGTAAATAATATCACTATAAGTATATGTAATACTTTTATTTATTAAATATTTTATTTATTATTTATTAAAACAGAATTATTTTGTTTTATTCAACGAGACACGATCCATTAATATTGATGCCAAGATTGTCCCATAATTGGGGATAGAAGTCCTTTCAAGCTTGCTCCTATATCCTTTTGATATGCCCAACATTCTTTGAACATTGCCTTACTTTCTGGTGAAACAAAATGTTCTATACTTATCTAGTAATTTCCCTGCCCTAATATTGGAATTAGCCTCTTCTCCCCCTGAGTCTTTTTGGTGGAGAACAGCATTTCAAAATTAATATTTGGACACAAAATGTGATCATTGCTTCTGGTGTGTCACTAATTCTAGGTACACTTAGCAAAAAAAAAAATCTAGAAAAACTATACATGTGTGTTTCTGTGTAGATGCATACATGCATATATACATATATTATTTATTTCTATACCTATTAAATATGAACAATGAATATAGGTTATCTCCAATTCCAAACAAATATCACAGGGTACATCCCAGTCTCCTCTTTTTCTATACTTGTAACTCCCATCTACAACAGTAAAAAATATTTCCCCCATCATTTTGAACACATTAATTCACTTGCTCAGGTCTACAATATACCACAAAAAGTAGTTATTTAATTGGTTACTTATCCCATAGCAAAAAAACAACATTTAAAATTTTAAAAGTAAATAGAGTTCACTAATTGTTTGTTGTTCCATTTTTGACTTTGTGCTAAAATTTATGGGTGCAAAATAAAAAAAATAAGAATATGCAAATATATATGCAAAAATATGTCAATGAGATATCAAATATGTGTAAGTATGTAGCTTATACCATTATAAAAATATAGAACTATTTTATTACTTCATAAAGTTCCTTTTTACCACTTCCCAGTATATTCTTACCATTGCAGAGGCAACTACTTTTCTAATATTTTTTACAATATATTAGTCTTGCTATCCAGCACTTCACATAAATAAAATAATGCAATATATATACTTTTGGAACTGGTATTCTCCACTCAGTAAAATATCTTGGAGTTTAATGTTGTTGTGGGTGTTATCAGTTCATTCCTCCTCATTGTTGAATACTATTCCATTGTTTAAGTAGCATTTCACTTGAACATATCTCAATATCTTTACACATTCTTCTGTTAATGCACATCAAATTGGCTACCAAATTAGAATTTTTATGAATAAAGCTGCTATAAACATTTTTGTTTAAGTATGATCAATTACATAAAATGGGCAAAATTGTTTTCCAAGGTGCAAGAAACATTTTACATTTTCATCAGCAACGTATGAGACTTCCAGTTGCTCTAAAACTTTGCCAGTTCTTAGTGTTGTCAATCATTTTAGTTTCAGCATTTCTAATAAGTTTGTAGTTTTGGCTTATTTTGGTTGTTAATGCCATTATAAAAATGACAATGATTAAATTTTTCATTTTTTTCCATTTGTAATATCTTCAAATGTAAAATGTAAAAAATTGTTATTTTTCTTATTCTTAATTGATCTAACAGATAACAGTTTGTTCAGATAAGTTCACTATTAAATTCTACCAAACACTAAAGAAAATTACACCAGTTTTTTAAATAATCCCTTACAAACACTTTCAGAAGATAGAAGCAGAGGAAATACTTCTTAACACATTCTATATGTTTAGATGGGCTCACTATTGAATTCTACCAAACATTTAAGGAAGAAATTATACTAGTGTTCTATAATATCTCACAATCTCTTCTCAGAAGATACAAGCAGAAAGAATGATTCCTAACTCATTCTATAAGGCCAGCATTACTCTAATACCAAAAACAGAGAAAGATATTACAAAACTACAGAACAATATCCCTCAAATATCTGCCCCCCAAAATATAAGAAATCAAATTCAACAAAGTATAAAAAGAATTACTAACCAAAACCAAGTGAGATTCATTCCAGGTATGTAAAGCTGGTTCAATATTAGAAAATCTGTTGATATCAACCATCACTCATCAACAGACTAAAGAAAATTCATATCATATCAATAGATATATAAAAAAGCATTTAACAAAACAAAATCCAATACTTATTCATAATGTTTAATAAAAACTATCAGCAAACTAGAATTTAAGGGAAACTTTTTCAACTAGATTAAGACTATCTAACAACAAAACCTACAACTGACATCATACTTAACAGTGAGAAATGAGACACTTTTCCACTAAGATGAGGAGCAATGCAAGGATGTTCCCTCTCACCACTTTCATCTCAACATCATTCTGAAAGCTCTAGCTAATTCAATAAAACAGAAAATGGAAATAAAGGTATGCTGATTGGGAAGGAAGAAACAATATTGTCTTTGTTTGCATAATGACATAATCATCTATGCAAAAACGTCAAAAAGAATTTGTTGTTTTACTGTGACTCTAATGAATAGACTTTTTTAAATGTTTACTAGTATTATCTATTATAAAAAGAATTTTTAAAAAACTCTGGGAACTAACAAGTGATTATAGCAAGGTTGCAAGATATATATAAGGTTAATGTACAAAAGCCAGTCACTTTCCTACATACCAGCAATGAAAAAATAAAACTTGAAATAAAAACATAATACCATTCACATTAAAACCTCCCCAAAATGAAATACTTAGGTATAAGTCTAACAAAACATGTATAAGAGCAATATGAGAAAAACTATAAAACACTGAGGAAATAAATAAAAAAGAGCTAATAAATTAAAATATATGATTTGTCCATGTATAGGACGACTTGTCAAAATGTCAGTTTTTCCTAACCTGGTCTAGAGATTGAACACAAACTCTCATTCAAAATCCCAGAAAGTTATTTTGTGAAAATCAACAAACTAAATTCTAAAATTTATATGGAAACACAGAAGATCCAGAATAGCCAACTTACTATTGAAAGAAGAGCAGTCAGAAGACTACAACTACCCCATTTCCATATATTATAAATCTACAGTAATCAAGACAGTGTGGTGTAGGAAAAAGAATAGTCAACTAAATCAATGAAATAGGAGAGAGAGCCGAGAAATAGACAGATATAAATCTACTTAATTGATTGTTGGCAAAGAAGTCAAACTTAATACAATAGAGAAAATAAAGTCTTTTCAACAATTAGTGATGGAACAACTGGACATCCACACATGGAAAAAAATCTAGGAACAGACCTTACATCTTTTGAAAAATTAATCCAAAATAGATCATAGATCTAAATGTAAAATACAAAACTAAAAAACTTCTAGAAGATAATTTAGAAAAAACCTGTACAGATTTGGGTATGGCATTGACTTTTTAAATACAATACCAATCCATGAAAGAAAGAATAGAGAAGCTAAGCTTCATAAAATGAAATTTTTCTTTTCTGTAAAAGACACGTCAAGGCCAGGTTCAGTGGCTCAGCCTATAATTCCAGTACTTTGACAGGCTGAGGCGAGTGGATTGCCTGAGTCAGCGGGTTTGAGAGTCCAGGCAATTTGGTGAGACCTCATCTTTACAATAAGTCAAAAAAAAAAAAAAAAATAGCTAGGCATGGTAGTGCACACCTGTGTAGTTCCAGCTACTTGGAAGGCTGAGGCAAAAGGATCACCTGAGCTCAGCAGGTTGAAAAGATAAGCACAGAGTGGGAGAAAACACCACATCAAATACATGACTATTGCCTAAAACATACAAAGAACAATTAAAATGCAACAAGAAAACAACCAACCTGATTTTAAAATGGGCAAAAGATCTTAGCAGATCCCTCACAAAAATATAGAGAGAGAGATGGAAAACAAGTATATGAAAAGATGGTTCACATCATATGTCATCAGTAAAATGCTAATTAAAACAATGAGACATGGCACACCTCTTATAATGGCCAAACTCCAAAATGCTGACAACAAAAAGTGCTGGCTTGGCTGTGGAGCAACAGAAACTCTCATTCGTTGCTGGTAGCAGTGCCACTTTGTAAGAGATTCTGGTAGTTTCACAAAACGAAGTATACTTTTACTGTATGATCCAGCAATCAAAATACTTGTTATTTACCTAAAGAAGTTTAAAATCTATGTCCACACAAACACCTGAAGAATGTTTATAGCAAATTCATTTATATAACCAACCGTGGAAGCAATCAAGATGTTCTTCAGTAGGTGAGTGGATAAATAACTATAGTACCTCCAGAAAATGGAATATTATTTAGCACTAAAAAGAAATGCGTTATCAAGCTGTGAAAAGACATGGAGAAACCTTAAATGCATATTACAAGGTGAACTAAAACAATCTGAAAAGGCTATATACTATGTGATCACAGTAATATGACATTCTGGAAAAGGAAAAACTATAGAAACAATAAAAAGATCAGTGTTTGCCAGAGGTTAGGGGAGGAAGAAGGATGAACCGACAGAGCACAGAGAACTTTTAAGGCAGTGAAAATATAGGATGTTATAATGACAAGTGCATATTGTTATACAGTTGTCAAAACCTATAGGGTGTACAACACTAAGAGTGAACCCTCATGCAAACTGGGCTTTGAGTGATGATATGTCCATGTAAGTTATCAGTTACAACAAATGAACTACTCTGGGGTGTGATGTTAAAATTGTGAGAGGTTGTACAGATGCAGTATGAGGGTATATGGAAAAATCTCTGCATTTTCCATTAAAGTTTCTGTGAACCTAAAACTGCTCTAAAAAAAAATAAAGTCTAATCTTTAAAAGACAGAGATAAAACCAATAGTTTTTCATGATCCCATGTATTCACAGACACAGGAATTGTGGCATAATTATCTTTCCTTTGTGAACAGGTTAACATATTTATCAGAAAATTTAACACCTTCTGAAAAGTACCCAACTTTATTTTAGGTACCCAACAATATTTTAGGTCCTTTGCAATTTAATTCTACTCAAATCTTTCTCTATAGCTAATTATGGCTGCTGAACTTGCCAACTTAATTCAGCTGTAAAAGAGAAGCTAGATGCAACAGGATCTGGCACAAGTAGGAACCCAATAAATGTTGATAAATTAATGGGTAATGCGAAAAAGTGTCCAGATTCAGGTAAACATGCTTACTTACTCCATGTCCAGAGCACTTTTGGGAACAAGTTTGTGACGTATTCTTAATATCGCTTGATTCTACACATTGATGATTCACACAAACCTAAAAAGGAAAATATATATATACATACAAAAAAGTTTCCAGGTCAGAGCGATCCAACCATCATAACATTATAATTAGTAATTATAGAACATAACACCATAGCCATTTAATGCTATAAATTTCCCTCTAAGTACTGCCTTTGCTGCATCCCACAAGTTCTGATGAGTTGTATTTTTATTTTCATTTAGTTCAAGATATTTTAAATTTTCTCTTGAGAATTTTTCTTTGACCCATGTTTTATTTAGAAATATGCTATTTAACCTATAGGAATATGGGGATTTTCCAGGAAACTCTGAAATAAACTGTGAACTTTGGGCAATAATGATTTGTCAATGTACACTCATCAGTTAAAACAAATGTCCCATGCTGGTGAGGGTTGTGCATAGTGAGATAGGTTTCATGAGTGAATAGGAGATGAGAAGTATACCATTCAGTTTTTCCATGAACTTAAAACTGCACTAAAATGTAAATCCTATTTTGTTAAGTTAATTATTTTTTTTAATGATTCAGGGTAGGGAAGTAAGGGATATCAATAAAATAAGACTAGCTACAATAAAAAAAAATTATAACCAAAGAATCACTTTTCATTACAATACCATGAAATCTAACAAAACTCTTCCTGAGCATATAGTTCAAAGAATACCCGGTATTAATAGCATATATCAAAATTTTATATTAAAAAGTCATTTCAATATAATCATGGGATATATTCAGTTTTTATAAAATGTGAGCTATTTTAGAGTCCCATAGTATTTAACAAAGATACCAGAAATTTTTGTTAAAACATACTAGAGATTATAGATGCCTACCCCTCATTGTGGAATATATAAAAAGTCCAGACATAATCATTTTAACGTTAAAGTATAATAATCAGAGGACTAAGGACAGATTCTCAACTCCATTACTTATGGCAATCTCAACTTCCCTCAGTTGCAGTTTTCTTACATGAGTACAATAATACTTATTTGTATACCTAACCCTTAACTATACCCCACAATTTTAAAATAAAAAATATGTTTAAAAAAATTTTTTTTAATTAAAGGGCATTTGAGTTTGTTTCCAGGTTAAAATGAAATAATGTATGCAAAAATGATTTCCTTTTGAACATTAAAGCACAACAAAGCTCTCTTCAAAGAAACGGCCTTGCAAACCTCTTCTAAATTCATTCTAACCCTATTAAACTTTTAATGTGTTGCATCTACTCCCTGGTTCTTGGTCATAATGGTGCATCTAACAACTCCTTTTGGAATGTATTATTTATTGTCTGCCTAGCTCAGCTAAAATTGAGATAGTTTCCCACTACATTTTAAAGACATTAACTTACAGAAATAATACTAAGAATGAACAGACACTTCTCAAAAGAAGACACACGAGCAGCCAACAGATACATGAAGAAATGTTCAACCTCACTAGTCATCAAGGAAATGCAAATTAAATCTACAATTTATACTATTTTTTTAAAACTACCTGGCAAATTTAGTTTTCGCACATTATCTCTGAGAAGAACTCTCCATGTTATCTTTAAAAAGATACTATTCTTATTAAATTACTTATTGAATCATCTCAAACCATCTGTTGTCTGTGTTGTATTTTTTAGTCACTTTGGCTCCATGGCCTAAATATATCTACTGAGCTCCCTTGCCCAAACCTCCTTCAAAAAGGCATTTATGACCCTTAGGCATGAAAAGGAAAGCAATATTAATGAATCTATACACTTTTTCTACATTACACTTTATTCTAACTATAAAACCACTTAAAATGGCTGTTATAATATGCATTTCATGGCTAAGGATACTGAGGCTTACTTGTGTTAAATAATTTGTTCAAGACCAGCTATCAAGTGGCAGCGTTAGAATTCAAATCTCTGCACATCTATCCTTAACACTTACACTATTTTGTATGTCCTCATGAGCAAAGATCTGACAAGGAATTAAATGAGATTTTAAAGTAAATTTATTTCCTCTATGTATTCTCCAAATTTGCATTGGTTTCAAAAATTACTTTTTTAGTTCAGGTATCTCATACTGCCTAAGTGGTTTGCAAAATGTCAAATAATAAGAAGTGAACATTTGATTCTAAGCAGCCTGCCCTAAGTTGCGCTCTTATTCATGAGACCACAAAGAGACATATATTACTAGGTGGGAGTTCTTGCTTCTGAGAAGCAAGTTTCTATGTTATGAACTACTTAACCACAATATATTTCCAAGATTCTCTTCCAAGTAATCCACCAAATACTTGAAGTTTCATTGCTCCTAACACTGAAATTCTGAAGGGGATGAAACATTCCCGTTTCCCTCTTACTATCTGGAGGTACATTTAAGTTCATTCATTTTCTCCACCAAACAAGTAAGGTTACATACTATTAGAAATGAGTTAAAATGTGATGCTTACATAAAAATAGTTATTAAAGCAATAAATAAAACAAGACTTTTAAAAATAAATTTTAAGTTATTTACCCTCCCAATATCACAGGAAGAGCCATTTTTGACAAGCATTGGATCTGCAGCTGACTGAGGCAATCTGTAGTCTATAGTTATACATACAGCATCTCGTACGAAAGCATAAATCACATCACCATTTTCTTGACGGAAAGGAACTCGATTAGGGTAGGAACAAATTAATTTTCCACAGATAAGATTCCTGAAAACATAATAAAATTAAATGATTTTTATACATTAGGCATTTATTAGGAATGTTTTGGATTTGCTTTCTTTGACAACAAGAAAAAATGGTTCTCCATTTATAGCAATGTACCTATTGGAAATGTGATGCTTTAAGAACAACATTTAAAGAGAAAAAGTATAAATCCAGTAATCCAAGCTTATCTTTCAGTAGTAGTCATGGCCTTTTTTAAGTGTTCAGATTATGTATTGACTGCCAAATAATCAATTCACTCCAGTATTTTTATATGACCCCATAGAGGGAAAGCAAAATGAGACAGGTATAACCCTTACTTTCAAGGACCTTATAGTCTAATACTCTTTCCATGGCTTATGATACAAAATATAATACAAATTCCATTAAAAATGCTACAAGTGAAATAATTCCTTGCCAAGATTTAAGATGAGGGTACATTCTAACTTAACAGTTAGGGAAAACGTCATAGAAAAGATGTCATCTAAGTCAAAGCTCACAAATTAATAAACTTTCAACAGAAAGAGTGGGATATTGCTAAACAAAAGTAATAGCATAAGCAAATCAAGAAGGCATAAAACTGTATAATATGTTTATTAGTCTACAAATTCCATGAGGTTATGATTATGCCGTTAACTAGTATTTAGCCTATGTCTGGCACATAGTAGGTTCCTAATAAATGTTTTGTTAAAAACAAACACATGACCAAAATATAAAAAACCTAGCTCTTCAGATGCAATAGAGATTGAACTTCATTTTATAGACACTAGGCAGTCTTCTTCTTGTGGAAGCAACCAAGTGAGTAGGAATACTAGTTTTAAAGAAAAAATTAGCAGACTTGGAAAGGAATGGTGCAGTGGGGACCATGAGTTTCAACCTTGAACTGGATTTTATATAAAATTTTTAAAAATAAGATGGAATTTTAGCCTGTAACATCCCCAAAAATGTCAGGATTAGAGATTTTGATGTGAGATTCACTCCCATACACATGTAATCTTTAAACAACTTGGATTAACGATATATACTAAAGAGAGAAGAAAAGGTTAAAAAAATTATAGAACATAAGAAAAGTATCATTTATATTTGTAGCACATACCTCCATCCACAGAATTTATATCTGCCACTTCTATCCAAACCACAGTTCCCAAACCTATCTGTTTGAGATTGTATTTCTTCATAGCAGGCAAATGGACCATTTTTTGCACCTGTCAAGGTTAGAAATACATTTGGATTAAAACATATATTGCTTTTTGTATCTTCCTCCATTTCTTCACACAACACATGTTTATTTTGCCTCTTTCTCCACTAATATCTAATTCAAAAGTTCTGCTAGTAAGATTGTAAGGAAAGAGAAATAAGAAAAGTGAAAGGCAATGCCCATGGTTATTTCTCTTTCGCCTCATTTTTATTCATTTCCATTACAAAAGATAATGTGGGGGGAAGGAAGATGTCATATGTGTAAACTAGGAAATGACTCTGTGAGAGAAAGCAATAGAGAGGTAATACAAGAAAACTATCCAGTTCTCCAAGACTCTGGGTGGGAATTCATGAAGCCAGGTCTATAAGAAAATCAACGAAATGTCTCCAATGAGAAAAAACTTCATTGTATATTCAGATGGTCTAAAATGAGTGGGCCAAAGTTATCAACCTACGTATTTATCTATATTTCCTATATTGTTTCTATTTCTATGTAAAAAAAAATTACCAAAAACATGGCAGCTTAAAACAACACTCATTTGTTACATCACAGTTTCTATAAGTTAGAAGTTTAGCAAGGCATGAAAGAGTTGTCCTCTCAGGGTCTCACTATGTTGAGATCAAGGTATTGATTGGCTGGGGCTACCATGTCATCTGAGCTTGGAATCTGCATCAGAGATCACTCATTGTTGGTAAAATTCATTTTTTTGCAGTTGAAGTTCTGAGGTCCCCATTTTCTTTCTAGCTGTCTGCCAAGGATTGCTTTTGACTTTTCACAACATGGCAGCTTACTGCTTCCAAACCAGAAGAAGAATCTTTCTGATATCTCCCACCTTTTAAGGGCTCACATGATTAATTCAGGCCCATTCACAGTGATCTCCCTTTTGATTAACTCACAGTTGACTGATTACAGACCTTAATTACAACTTCAAAAATTCCTTGACCTTTACTATATAACCTAAATCACAGGAATGATATTCTATCATATATTCACCGGTTCTACTCCAACTCAAATCAAAGGGAGGGGATTACCCAAAGTGTGTATACACCAGAAAAATTTTAGGGGTCACTATAGAATTCTACCTAGCACAATTACCTTCTCCAAAATGAACCTCTCTAGGTCTAACTGCCTAATCTATAAAAGTAGATAATACTATCTGTGTCAATGAACTGTTAAAAGAATCAATTAGTATTATATTTATCTAATCACAATTAATTCCCCTTTAATCCCTCTGAATTATCTATTAAGATCAAGAGTGTTTCTCCTATTTACCAGTCCCTTCTATGATTCACATTTTTTAATTTCTACTACTCTTTCTAAATTATTTACTTTCTCCTACCACCATTTCTAGACATTGGTCCATCAAAGGATATTGTATAACATTGCCACAAGGTTAGGCAATGTAAATTCTGAGCATTCACAATGTTTAACCAGTTCAATAGTGAATATGAGATCCCAGGTTAGGAATGCTAATGCAGGACTTCTTAAACACCAAGAGATTATCTGGACAAAGTCATAAATTGGATAATTCAGTTCAGTTTGGAGAGATAAGAAATATGTTTGGTCATAAAGTAAGTTAGATGAATTCTGCTGAAAGTAGTGGTCCTCATGCAGCCCAGTTTTAGTTGTCTACCAATAGGACCTAAAGTTGCCAATGAGCTCTTATCATTAATCTCCCCCTTTAACACTCTTTCCCACTAATATTAGGTATTCATCCTCTCTCAAATCAATCTTGGTTTTCCAAAGTGAGACGGAAACACTAAAAGGGTAGCACTTTGCGAATGTGAAGTCACATGTCAAATATTCCCTAAAATCCAGTGTACTTACTAAGTTTACCAAGTAATAGAATTTACTCTTCCATGGTTCACATGGTATGCTTAGCTACCCTGTGCCCTATTATCAAATGCTTTGAAGTACATTAAAATAATGGATGTACTTTCATAAATGTATGGCTGGCACTAGGTCAGTGAATGTGAGTGTTGGAAAATTATTCCAGATATTTTAGGTAATCCTTCATGAATATTATTGAGCAGTTGAGAGTTTTATGTTACACTCCCCGACATCTATCAGAGATAATTGGATGTAATAGAAGTATACTCTGTATCAACTGGAATAAAGAAAACCATTGCTTATTCATAAGCAGACCCTGAATATTTACCATAATACTGTAAGAAAAGAGTTGGCTATAGTGGGACACTACCAGGGGAGGGAGGAGGAACACATAACATCAATAAAGGTACCTGATCTCAAACCAGGAAAAGTAGGGACAAAAGGGAGGCCCAAACTTTACCTGTATGTTGACCACTTGTACCCCACATCTTAAAAAAAAAAAAGAAAACCACTGAGACGTTAGGTAAAGTTTTATCTTTCATGGCATGAACTCTGACTCACCTCATCTTTGATTAACAAGCATTTACTTACCATATCCTAAAAACCAAATTCTGCTTTATCCCCAGAATTTCTTATCTTAGTTTGCAGGACAAACAGTCCAGATGTTCAAGTCACAATTTAGAAACCATTGTTTCTTTTTTCCCTTCACTACTTGTATCCACCATCAAATCCCAGTCTTTTTGACATTAGCACCTGAATACAGTTTGTGCATGATCACCTCTCACCTTCTCTACAGCTACTACTCTACCTTGAGCTGTCATCAGTTCTCTTCTATTATGTTGCCTTCTAATAAATTCCCTGCTTGCATTCCCCACCCACCATAATACATTTGCCATATCAAAAATCAGGGTGATCTTTTTAAGAACTGAAGATTCTGGCCTGCCTGCTACTTTCTACCTATCTACTCTAAAGTAAGCCACTAGTTGACATATCCTGCTCTTATAAATAGAGCTTACTGTTTTCCCTTCAATCTAGAGAAGGTGCCTAGTGCAAAAACTATCCTAATAAAATGGTAAAGGAAATTCATACCATTAATCAACCATTAAGCCTACTTCACAAAATATGAATAGACAAATGATGCAAAAGAGTTGAAGAAAATTCATACTCGATCTCACACACACAAATACAAAGAAAACAGAGAAACCAAACAACATATCATAAAAGAATGGAGAAAATAAAAGCACTTAAAAAATTCCACTTTAAGACATTCTCATTTTGTCCCAAAAGAGGAAAATATCAGTCCCATCAATCTCTCTATCAATCACTGGTTATGTTCATTCCTCTTCTAGTTCAATCATAATCCCATGTGGACCCTCTGACACTTAAAAACTAAATTATAAAGGTAAAGCTCCATAATTGCAGCTGAGTTAAGAGGCATAATAGTAAGGCAGACATCCTTGGATTTCAGAATTACGTGATTTAAAGGAGAAATAAGATATTAGTCAATGGCCCAAAGCACATATCATTTAGGATAGCATTTCAACTCACAAGTTGCTATTTCCCAGATAGTTCCATACTGAGCCTTCAATAGACCAATACACCATTCTATAAGTTCAGCTGCCTCTTTTTGATGAAATAAGTGATAAGACCAATGAATTTCTTACCCCTAAGTTCATTATTACCACTGGGGAATGAGTTGCTTGGTAAGAAAAAAATGTTTTATTGGCTAACATAATGGTAAAAAGGGCATTCCAAAGTTCATGCATATGATTTCTGCTTCTGGTTAGGATATAAAGGAATGATAAAAATATCTGCTCCTGTAGCAATAGCAGAAAAAATTCAAAAAGATAGATTTATTATTTAGGTATCTAGGGATACAAAAAAACCTGAATAAACTGAAAATCAAAAAAAAATGAGGCTATTTGGGGATTTGGTTTAATGCCTCACACCTATAATTCCAGCACTTTGGGAGGCTGAGGTGGGAGAGTCACTTGAGCCCGAGAGTTTGAGACAAGCCTGGGCAACAGAGCAAGATTCTCATAAGAACTATCTCCACAAAGAAAAGTAAAAAAACATGGGTGAATTAAATTGAAGAGGACAGAGCAAAACAAAGATCTAGCTAGCATGTTCATAGACTGGAAGAATCAATATTGTTAAAATGTACATACAACCCAAAACAATCTACATATTGAATGTAATCTCTATTAAAATGCCAATGACATTTTTCTTTTTCATTATTATTTTATTTTAAAGATGCAGGGTACAATTCAGGATTAGGTACATAAGTGGTCAATGAACAAGTAAAGTTTGGGCCTCCCATTGATCCTCACTTTTCCTGGTTTAGGATCAGGTACTCTTATTGTTGCTATGTGCCTACCCCCCCTCCCCTGGCAGTGTTCAGGGTCCACTTATGAGTGAGAACATATGGTACTCAGTTCTTTGCTTCTGTGATAGATCACTGAGTATGATACACTCTAAATCCATCCAAGTTGCTCGAAGTCCACAATTCTGTCCTTTTTCATGACAGCATAATACCCCATCGTGTATATGTACCACATTTCTTAAAGCCAGTCGACTTTTGATGGACAGCACAGGTGGTTCCCTATTTTTGCTGTTGTGAATAATGCTGCAATAATCATGCATGCAGTTTTGGGTTTTTTTTTTTTGTAGAATAATTTGACTTTCTCTGGGTACATTCCCAGAAGGCAAATTGCTGGGTGGTATGGAAGGTTGATATTTAGATCTTTTAGAAATTGTCACACTATTTTCCACAGAGGTTATACTAATTTACACTCCTACCAACAGTGTACAAGCATTCCCTTTTCTCTACATCCTCTCCTTTGCCGTTTTTTTTCAGTTATTAATGATGACCATTAAATTACCAACATCATTCTTCTCAGACCCAGGAATGACAATGCAGAAATTCATACAGAAATATAAAAGGCCATGAATAGCCAAAACAATCCTCAGCAACAGAAACAAAGCAGGAGGTATCACACTTCCAGACTTTGTTCTATAAAGCTACAATAACCAAAACAGCCTGCTATTAGTACAAGAACAAGCATATAGAGCAATGGGATAGGATAGAAGGATAGAGCTCTCAGAAGCAAAGTCTCAATTTCTTAACTCATCTTCAACAAAGCCTACACCAACAACCATGGGGAAGAGGAGAACCTACTCAGTAAATGGTGCTGGGAAAACTGGTTGACCACATGCAGAAGAATGAAATAGGACCCCTAACTATCACCTTACATAAAAATCAACTACAAATGAATCAAAGTCCTCAACATAAAACTTCAAACTATAAGAATATTAGAAAACACAGAAGACATCCTTACAGACATTGAAATAGGCAACCAATTCCTCATCAAATCCCCAAAAGTCCATGCCATAAGAGATAAGATAGACAAGTGGGACTTCAAACTGAAAAGCTTCTGCAAAGCAAAAGAACCCATCAAGAAAATGGGGAGACAGCCCACAGAATGGGAAAAAATATTTGCCAACTGTATATCTGACAAAGGTCTAACATCTAGGATCTACAAGAAACTCAAATGCGCCAAAAGAAAAAAAAAAAACAGCCCCATTACAAAGTGGTCAAGAGACATGAATAGACACTTCTCAAAAGAAGATATACAGGCAGCCAACAGACACATGAAAAAGTGCTCAATCTCACTCATCATCAAAGAAATGCTAATCAAAACCACACTGAGATACCACCTAACCCCAGTAAAAATGGCCATCATTAATAAAACAAACAACAGACACTGACGAGGATGTGGAGAAAAAGGAATGCTTCTACACTGCTGGTGGGAATGCAAACTAGTGGCAATTTCTGAAAGAACTAGAAACTGACCTTCCATATGACCCAGCAATTCCCCTGTTGGGAATATACCTGGAGGAACTCAAATCATTCTACCAAAAAGATAACTGCACACATATGTTTGTTGCAGCTCTAGTCACAATAGCAAAAACATGGAACCAATCATGTTTTCCATCGAAACTGGACTGGATTAAAAAAATGTGGTACAAGCCGGGCTCGGTGGCTCAGCCTGTAATCCCGCGCCTTGGGAGGCCGAGGTGAGTGGATTGCCTGAGCCCGCCTGGGCAACTTGGCGAGACCTCATTTCTACAATAAATCAAAAAATTAGCCGGGCGTGGTAGCGCGCGCCTGTAGTTCCAGTGGAAGGATCGCCGGAGCCCAGCAGGTCGAGGCTGCGGTGACCGGAAGCGGCCACTGTACTCCAGTCTGGGCGACGGAGTGAGACACCAACTAAAAAAAAAAAAAAAAAAAAAGTGGTACATATACACAATGA
>CAUYQG010230348.1:0-28551 GCA_963574415.1 Tarsius wallacei
TTTGGGAGGCTGAGGTGAGTGGATTGCCTGAGCCCGCGGGTTCGAGACCCGCCTGGGCAAGCGAGACCTCATCTCTACAATAAATCAAAAAATTAGCTGGGCGTGGTAGCGCGTGCCTGTAATTCCAGCTACTTGGAAGGCTGAGGCGGAGGGATCGCCGGAGCCCAGCAGGTCGAGGCTGCGGTGGCCGGGAGCGGCCACTGCACTCCAGTCTGGGCGACAGAGTGAGACTCCAATTCAAAAAATAAAAAATAAAAAGTGATGCTCACCTCACAAGTTTATTTTGATAATCAAATAAGATGCAAAAGGCCTAGAGTGGGTTAGTTTTCTCCTTCTGTCCTTGGATCTCAGCTTAGCAAAAGAGATTTTATATGCAGTGTCTGTTAGAACCTCTCATATTCAGACTTTGGAGTAATTGAATGGCTGATATTGACAGATATAATTCAGATTTTTAGATGGTATCTCTGTTCCCAATCCAGTGGTTTGCCTAACAGTGGACACTGTCATCTGGATATCATTAAAATGGTGCTTGTGGAACAAAGGCTGGAATTTCTTTAATCCCTTAAAGTGCCAAACTTAAGTGGGACTGACAATGGCTGCTTTAGTTCTTTTTTCCTTAGGGTTAACTTGTGATGATTCATTCAATGATTAAGCTTACCAGCAAGACATTTAAGGATCACATATTTGCAATACAAAGGTTTACTAAGACTAGCAGGAGGTCAATTTTTTTACTTCTCTGTGGTGAACCTTATATGGAAACAGAGGCCTAGTCACTGCCATGAAAGAACCAAAGCATTGCCTTTCTACAGATGTGTTAATAATCTTATAGTTTGGCTGGGCGCAGTGACTCATGCTTGTAATCCCAGCACTTTGGAAGGTGGAGGCGACAGGATTGCTTGAGCCTCGGGGTTTCAGACCAGCCTGGGCAATTTAGCGAGACCTTGTCTCTGCAATAAATCAAAAAATTAGCTGGGCATGGCGGCGTGTGCCTGTAGTTCCAGCTACTTGAAAGGCTGAGGTGGAAGGATCATCTGAGCCCAGCAGGTTGAGGCTGCGGTGCCACTGCACTCCAGCCTGGGTGACAGAGACTCTCACTTAAAAAAAAAAATTATTGTACAAGGCAAGACCACATACAATAAATGTAATCATCTTATAGTTTAGCTCTATCGGAGACATAGCTACTTGTTACTTTGTTGGTGGTATTCCTAGGGAGGAGTAAATGAGAGTCTGAGGTCGCAAGTTATGCATGGGGCCTGGGGTGGGAAAAGAAGTATTGCCATAAAAGGATCCTAAGGCTGGAAGGCTTGGGAGAGTGCACTAGACAAGTGTTCCATTCTGGGGGATGTTGTGGGACCTAGGGGCGGATTTGAGCAAGGAATAGAGGAAGTTGAGGAAATGGAATTCACTGGTGGAAGGGAAAGGGAAAAGATGATACAGTGAGACAGCCAGGTCAGCTGTTTTCCTGTCTTCCTCAGGTAAGAGTGGCAGGACTCAGGCTCCTGTGGGTGGGCTCCACGGTACAAGGAGCGCTGACAGGAGAGCACATGCTCTTTGATTGAAGGGAGGGAAAAAAAGGAAGGTATGTTGAAAGAGCTGCCATTTATATCAGAGCACTGCAGAGGAAGTTTTGGGGTTTTTTTTTTCCTTCATTAGTGTAAAAATATTGCAAACTTCAACCTGCTCAAACTAAACTTCCGTTTCCAACACTGCAGTGAAGCTGTTCTTGGTCTCAAACAACTTCATGTGTCTAATGAACATTTTTTCACTGTCTTTTTTTTTTTGCGTCAGAGTCTCACTCTGCCGCACAGGCTGGAGTGCAGTGGCATGCTCACAGCCACTGCAGTCTCAACCTGCTGGGCTCAGGTGATCCTTCCTCCTCAGCCTTCTAAGTAGCTGGAACCACAGGCACGTACCACCACACTCGGCTAAGTTTTAGATTTATTGTAGAGATGAAGTCTTGCCAAGTTGCCCAAGCTGGTTTTGAACTCCTGAGCTCAGGCAATCCTCTCGTCTCTGCCTTCCAAAGTACTGGGATTACGGGCATGAGCCACCGCACCCAGGCTTCACTGTGCTTTTTTTTTTTTGAGTAGGAGTCTCACTCTGTCGCCCAGACTGGAGTGCAGTGGCCGCTCCCGGCCACCGCAGCCTCGACCTGCTGGGCTCCTACGATCCTTCCGCCTCAGCCTTCCAAGTAGCTGGAACTACAGGCGCGCACTACCACACCCGGCTAATTTTTTGATTTATTGTAGAGATGAGGTCTCACCAAGTTGCCCAGGCAGGTCTCGAACCCGCGGGCTCAGGCAACCCACTCACCTCAGCCTCCCGAGGCGCGGGATTACAGGCTGAGTCACCAAGCCCGGCTTCACTGCTTTTTACTTGACACTTAGGCAGCATTAATCAGAGCTGGTCACTTCATCCTTCTTGAACATTCTCTCGTTTTCTTGACACTCCACGCTGGCGTTTCTCCTCTCAGTGGCTGCACCTCCTTGACAGGGTCTCTTGATGGTGGTGGGCTCTGAGCTCTCTTCTTGAACTCTCTCCCTAAGTGACCTCATTCTCATAATACTAAACCCCATGTAAAATACTAACAACGTCTCAAATCCCTAACTCCAATCCCTCTCTCCCCCAAGCTTCAGGCTCACACATCCAGCTTCCTATACCACAGCTGGAGTTGGAAGTCTCAAGGTTCACACATCTAAAATGACTCCCATCCACCAAACCTGTTGGGTCTGCCTCAGCAACGATATCACTACTTACCTACCCGCCAGAAACTGGAGTCATTCTTGACTTCCTTTGCCTTCATTTCCCCATATTCAATCCAACATCAGGTCCTTTACTCTCTCCCTTCAAAACGCACATGATATGCACATTGCCCATTGTCACTACTCTATCCCAAGTGACCTGTTTTTTCATCTTGATCCTTACAAGTCTCTCTGGCTTTTCCAACCCACTCTCCACATAGTGACTTCTCTTTGCACTCAGAATACCCAAACTCCTCCTTTGCTCACTACATGCCAAATGGCCTTCTCCAAACACCTCAAAGGCATAAAGCACCTTCCTGCTCCATGGCCTTTGTGTTTGTTCTTCTTGAAAGTTTTCCTCCTACTGTGTGCACGGACCACCTTCCTTTCATCCTTCAAGTCTCAGCCTAAAAGTTAACTCAACCTCCTATTTAAAGCATCATTCTCTACCGTCATTTGTTCCTACTTCTTGAATCAAGTCTGTATTTTTTCATGGATGTGTACTGTCTGTATTCCTAAGAGAGAGTTTCTCAAGGGCAGGGACTGTGTCTCTTGCTCACCATCACAACCTAATTATGTGGCACACAGTGAGGCTGAAGCATGGGGGACAAAGGACAGTTTCACAGGAGGAGAAGGGGGAAGAGTACAAACTGTTTACTGAGGGAACTGTGAGATAAGCAGTGGCCCCAATTTCTTTCTATTACACAATATACTCATCTCTCCTGGCTTTTTCCCCATTAACGTAGTAATTATCTTCCCTTTACTTGTTTAAGCTGAATCCTTATTAGCCATTAGCAATTATCTCTGGTCTGAAAGGCTAGACATTTGAATTGCCCAAATATGTCAAATACAGAATCATACTTTCCTAATGAAGCTAGCCAACCCCGTGTTTTCATAATTCAACCAACATTTACAGAGTATTTACCATACATGTCAATATAGTAGTAAGAGCAGAGAAAAAGCAGCAAAAACCACATTTGATGATGGAACTACAAATGAACCTTTGTCAATACTACATGTCCTACATATGAGACTATGAGGGAGTCTGGAAACTAAACTGCGTTAACAAAGTAATATGCAGAGAGTCTTGTCTTGCAAAAACAATGACAAAAAAAGTAATACTGAAAAGTTTTTGTTTTTATTTCCAAGATCAAATATTACAACAGGACATTTACATGTATTTATAAAAAAATGCAGCAGTTGAATTTATAGATCAGAGGTTTCCTTGAGTTTGGTCCCTCTCTCAGCACAGTGAGCTGATGTCTTTTAAAGACTTATCGTCCCACTCCCCTCCCTCCCCCGCCCAACTCTCCCACCCACCCTCCCCAGTTCAAGTTGCAGTATTCATATAAAGCAACTGGGTACAACACAGCAAGAATATTCACAATTTGGTACAGCCAAAACCAGAGGACCACCAAGTGAGCGCAAGATCCTCATTTTGAAAGTATTTACCTATAGACTAGCGTATCTATAGATATACCACACCCAGTTATCTAGGATTCCCCTGGCTTTAGAGCAAGTGGAAGTTCCATTGAGTCTTAGCCAGCAGTTTCGGCTCTGCTTTACCTAATGGCATGTTTTTCTCCTCTTACAAGTTTAAATGTTCTACCGTCTCCATGTGTCTTCAAATTTAAGGCTTTCCCTAGCACCTTTATTATCACTTACTAGATATATAAGAGGGTCTCTAATGTGCCTTGAGCAAATAAATTTAGTAGATGGTCCAGTTGTCTCTTGCTCATTGGTCCCAGAGACTTCTTCCCACGGTTGGGAAGAGCTGCAGGAACAAATGATATCTCCTAGCACCATGGGATTAAAGACCCAGAACACTGATAACTCTATGCAAATTTTAGGAAGCACCAGCCAAAAACACTACAAGAGGAGCACTGTCTCTGCCTGTTAGCTTCTTGGATTCAATAACAATGTTATATTACAGATTATATTTAGAGCCTGTCCTGCATTAAGAATGCAAATCTCAGTAAGACCCCCACCCTGTCCAGAATAAGCTGAGTACACAGACATTCCAGGGAATCTCTAAATACTGTTAGGAACCGCTTTATAAAACACTTTAAAGCAAATACCCCCAAGTTGACTTCACTCAAGTCCCCAACCCACCCTCATCCCTAGCCCCAAACAAATCTCATTCCTTGATTAACCTCTCTGAATAAGATGGGAAGTGAGGTTTGGGAAATGGCATGAAAAACGTTTAAAAACACAATTAATGAAGACATGCCAGAATTGGACATCCCAGATGATTCAAAATGCATTGTTCAAACTGAACTCAAACACGGCATGCACAGAACCTACAAACACTCCTAAGAGTTTCTGTGGAACAATCAATACGTACTTGAAAAAGAACTTTAAGGGTTTTTTAAAAAAAAGATACTGGGTGCATGGAAGTTGTTAACCATCAAAAGGAAAACCGTTCTGGAAAAAGATTCTTAGAGGAGTGAAGAAAATTATTGTCTAACAGACTCATGCCAAAACTTGGATGGAAAGCTCTCAAAGTCTAAGTATCATGTTAACATCAACTGATTCTCATTTCTCTATATCTAAGACTAGGAGATTATCTCACAGCTTTACTGTTTCCCAGGAGTGTTTTAAATAGCCTTTCCAAACTGAAGGGACAAATCTAGGAAAATAACAAGGCCCAAGTCCCCAAACAGGGAAGATAAACAACCCCTACTACAACCCTGCTAGTCATTAACTGGAAAGTGGATGTCACATACTACCTTTCACTTCAATGAGCAGGAAAAGGGGGATTTTTCTGGTGGCAATGGTCACTCCACGTGAGGTTTAACTTCCGGGGCAATAAGTTGTAAAAAGTTATTGTTAAAAACATATGATTAGTGTCATAAACCTATTTATATTTTGAATCACACCATTTATTTTATTAACATTTTCAATAAGAACACAAAAGTCTTGAGAAATGCATACTATAAAATCATTTTGTTGAAAATGGCAAGGTATCCAACTGAGTACCAACAGTCTAATGTCACTAACTTAAAATAGATCCTAGTGACATGCACTATAAAGTCAGCTATTTTGAAGGGGGAAAAAAGCAAAATGACAGAGAATGCTTCCAGATCAAGAATCTCTCCCTTATCAGTTAAGATTTCCATGCCGCATCTAAGAAAAAGGCAAACTAAAAAGATTTTGAAGAAGGGAGAATTCGATTTCAGGTCAGAATTTATCTAATGGTTTCAAATGTTTCCCATTTTATTTACCAAGTCTAAAAAATGACTGACACAGGGTAGCTCAGTTAGCTTAATAACTTCATGTTGACGGATATAAAATATTACTATGTTCAGTACAGCTCAGCTTGACTATTCTTCCCATTTTAAAACCCAAGTGACCTGACAAGGAACACAAAATGTTCTACAAAGAAAATACCATTAAACAAACAAAAACTTGCTGTTTGTTGCCACAGAAGGAAGTACAAGGTAACTTCTCATATTGATAGATTAATAGGTGACTGTTCTTAGGTAAAAATACTATCACAGGTATTTGCAACTCTAATCCTACAAGTCAACCTGGTTACCTTTTGAAAATACTTCCTGTCAGGTGTGGTGGCTCATGCCTGTAATCCCAGCACTTTGGGAGGCTGAGGTGAGAGGATTGCCTGAGCCCACGGGTTCGAAACCAGCCTAGGCGAACTGGTGAGACCTTGTCTCTACTATAAACCAAAAAATTAGCTGGGCGTGGTGGCGCACACTTGTAGTTTCTGCTACTTGGAAGGCTGAGGCAGAAAGATTGTCTGAACCCAGCAGATCAAGGCTGGCCATGAGCATGCACTGCACTCCAGCTGGGGTGACAGAGACTCCAACTCAAAAAAAAAAAAAAAAAGAAAAGAAAATACTTCCTCATTACAGAATAAATAAATTATGTTTTATTAAAGTAGTTTATATTAGATTATCCAACTTTATTTTGAGATCACATGGTATAAAGAAAGACCTATACCAAAAATCATCAGGTGTATGAGAATGGCTGAGATGTTAAGCAATACAATGGCAATTAGTAGGCCACAAAGGGGGAGGGGCATAACAGAGTCAGCCATTCTCTTTCTTTCCTTAACTAGAGATAAAATTAGCATAAAAAGGTTTGCCTCAAATTCTTCCCTTGTATATTAATTTATAAAACATGAAAAATGCTACAAGTAAGACTTAGAAATGGAATTTCTTAAACACAGCCAATTATATTAAAAATCATGACTTTTTCAGAGAATGAATGTTAAAAATAAAGAATAGAGAATGGAGAAAAGAGAATAGGATTAAAAGATTTTCTAATTAAGGGTCTCATCCTCACATCCAATAATCCAACCACATAAGTTCACTTCATGAAAAAACTATCAAGGCCATCATAATCTCTATTAAAAGAAGAAAAATAAAACCTCTTGATTCTAAATTGTCTCTCTAGCAGGACGCATAGGTGAGTCAAAAACCAAAATAACCATCACTGAAATACCGAACCTCTATGTAACAGGAAAAATCAATATATTGGTATGGTATTCTCACTTGGTTACTAGCAGTTCTAAAGAACATTCTTGCCACTGTGCTAAGATGTGCAGTACTAAGTTTCATGGCAAGGCAATAACTGAAATGTGAAGCAAGGCAAACCAATGAAGTTGAATATTCACAGTCTACTGCCTGTTCATGAAGGCTTGTATAATTGGAAAATCGCCATGTTCATCAGAAGGGTTGGTTCTTCTTACCCTCGTTACTCTCAAGTATTAGTTTTACACGAGACATTTCTTATTCATCAGCCTGCATCCCATGATTTACTACTGAGTAGTTAAATGATAGTCAAACAAGGTAGGGAGAAGGTGAAGAATGATACAATAAAGATACACACTATGAAATAGTAAATATCTTTAAAAGTCAGCCCAAATGAATCTTTAAAAAGTTGTTTCTGCCAAAACCAAGCATGAAACCTACAACTTATACAAATCAATTTACCAATAATTACTCAGCCAGTAAAGTACTGTGTTTAAGCACATAAGTATAATAACATTTAACTCCAGTGTCACTGACATATTTGGTTCTCATTTACATTTTAGTCATACTTAACACTGATTAGGCACATAGCATTAAGTTTTTAAAATTAATGAATTGTTTAAAAGATTATGATTAGATCTATAATTATTATATCCTCCTTTTTGGAGATTTCAGTCATCACAGTGAGGTTAGATCAAGTTATTGGTCAAATACCTGGACACAGAAAGAAAAGCAAAGAAACTGATTAACAATTACACTTTTAATTTGCCTCTGGATAATATATAATAAAGGAGAGAGACTAGAAACATAAAATTTCGGAGCGGAAAATGACTTCAGAGATCCTCTCTAATTCAGTGGTCTATAATTTGTGGGTTCCTAGAGCTTCTGCAAGAGGTCTTTAATTCCATGTGCACATTAACATTTTCTCTATCTATGGAATTTATTCAATTAATAGTTAGCCTCACAATTCCCCACCCATACCACATTTTAAAATTACAAGTCCTTTTACTTAAAAAGACTGAGAACTATTAATCTAGTCTTATTGTCTCATTTTTCAGATGAGGAACCCGAAACTCAGAGAAAGAAATTGTCAAGGTTAACAGCAGAGCTGTTATCTAAGTGAACTTAGACTTACATATAGTGTTCTTTCTGGATATTCTATATAATATACATTTAATTTGTACCTGGGTAGAGAAATTAAATCTCTCTTTTGTGTTTCAGTTTCTAGTGGCTCCCTCTGGTATTCTCCTAAATGTAAAAGTGAGATCCCTGCTGGTTAAGAACCTTTAGTCTTGGGGATCAACAACCCTTTCCTACTTGGGTAGTGGTTACGCCTTTTGACAAACTTCATGTCCTAAATCTAGTAGTTACAAAAGGTGAAGCTAAAGAACACAGGTGAATCAAAAGAAAACTGAGCTACAGTGTCCGCCACCTTTCAGTCTTGTTTCGTTGTGAAGACTTTCCTAACTAAAATCTACACTATTCTTTCCCTTTTCTAAACTTCTATTGTAATCATAGTTCAACCCCAGAAAGGTAAACATTTACATGTTCTCCTATTATCTCGTGTAGTGTGTCTGCCTAACTGGATAAAACAGGCAGGAATCAGATCTTCGATTTTAAAATATTTCCAACTTTGATTAAGGACTCAACAGATAACTGTTGACTTACAGAGTCAAGGAAGTAGAATTTTATAAAAGACTTAAAAACATACAGGGATCAGTAATCTGGTATGGGTAGGACACAGAAAAGATAATTATATCTTTTCTGAAAAATGGCTAAAAAAAGATAAAATTTGTTTTTATCCTTTCCATCTACTCTTGGCAAATAATGCCACATAATTATTTTCTTTTCACATTTTCATCAGTGCATCATTTTTCAAAAGCAATTAATAATCAGTCTCTCAAATAACAGCATAAATAAGAATTTATAGGCATAGTGCAAATCCCACAAGCTTTATCTCAACTACCCCCAAAGATTTAAGGAAACCAAACTGAATGATAATTTACAAAGCCAACCAATGAGAAGATGATCATTTGGGCAAATCAATTTTCCTGTTGTAGCAGTACACAGCATGGAAGTTAAAAAAGCATGAACTCTGGGTTCCAATTTTGATTTGCCACTTACTAGCTATGACACCCTGAACAAGTTCGCTGTACTTGTTTTCTTCTTATCTATAAAATGGAGGAAAATATATATTTTGTAGGGTTCTCAGGAAGATTAAAGGAGAAAATGCACATAAAGTACCTGCACATGCCAGTTACCTGACATTAGTTCCCTGTTCCTCCCTCATTTGGCACTTTTCTTTCACTTCTCTGGTTTCTTCCAAAATCAAATTCAAAAAAGTATTCCTCTTACTTTCTTCCCACTAGCTTTCATTCCATCTCTATTTTTCTCTTGTCCCTCTCAAAATCTGTCTTGGTCTTTTCCTTTCCACCTTTTAAACTCTTTCAAGCTGTTTCCAAATCCTGCAATGAATAACTATTTTTAATTAACCTTACTGATCTCGTTAATCTAGTCAATAAAACCCCTTCCCCAAAGATCAGAGGAAATAAGGCAAACTGAAAAAAGCACACTCCATAAGTGGATTAAATTCTTGAGCAAGGCAATACTCCTTATTTACTCTTCCCATATAATCCAGAATTCCTCCCCCATGGACCCCTATATCAATCCCAAGATAATTATACTCCTGACTTAAAATAATAAAGTCCTTTGTATCTTGTACTCTGAACATCCCAGTTGTATCTAAGTTGGATGAATGTATCATGCTGTCTCTTACTTAAATCACTTTACACAGATACATACACTTCATCGTCTCACAGTAACCCAAGTTGAAAAAGTCACTTTGGTTTCTCATGAATGTATATGCAAGCGTACTAAAAAGAACTATATCCTCTCATTAATGAACATGTTGTCTCAGGTTCTCTGAATATATTTTACCCAGAGAAGCTAGTAGGCAAAGAGAATGAAACAAAGTCCAATAGGAAAAATTCCTGCCTTCACATTTTTGACCAACCGGGGCTTTAGCTGCGTCTGCGCTGGGAGTAGAGATGGGTGCCACCAGAGCACAAAACTGAGCAGACCTCACTTCTTACCCTGTCCCTCCCTGAATTTTTACCTTGTCCATTACCAACAATTTTTTTACCCTCCAGTGCACGTTTGATAGTACATAGCTCTATTCCTCAACTAGCAAGTATGTTATCCAAATTCAGAGATACAATCGAGGAACAAACATGAAAACCACATTTCCTCAATAAATCAGAGGCTGCTAGCTAAGCCTCAAGAGCCTATGAAAAAATACCTAAGTGGTATTACTCAGTCACCAATCTAAAGAGAGAACTTTGACTCAAGGTATAAATGAAACTGTAATTATATAAATATATTTATAAATATTTATACAATTATATACTTATACATAAGCACTTACACAGACTTAGAAAAAATGTAAGAACATTAATTCAAAAGGACTCACTGAAGAATAAACAGAATTTTCCATGATTTCCTTGAGGAGATACATAACTCATTCTTAAGGGAGGGTCCCTCAAAATCCAACCATTAGAAATGATATTCTGTAACTGTGTACTAGCAACATATAGCATTTTTTCCCCCCAGCCACCAGCTGCCAAGAGAGCAATCTTCAAGTAGATGGTTCGGTCTCTGAGCAATAGCAATTTATGTTATGGTCCTCGAGAAGAATTGATCTAAATTCCCAATTGACAAAATAGGTCCATTCTATATTATGATTTTACAATAAGTTAAAGTTCTGATTTCTGCCATTACTGTATCTTCAGAGGACTGTATTTCAGCTCAAAATAAGAATTGCGCATAGAGTGAAGCTGATATGTAAGTAGCACTATATAGATTCAAAATGGCCTCTTCTACATAATACTGAAAAAGCTTTCATCAACTACAATTTGAATGTGGCTTTTGTTGGCAGAAAAAACCTACAGCATCTGAAGATTACTGATAATCTCCACCACTCCCATTACTAAATGCTGTCTTATGAATTGAGTTTAAAGTTCTTCCCCTGAGAGAGGCTTTCAGTTTTGATATCTTCTGAAAGAAAACAGCATGAGGAATTATGCGCATTCAGTAACCAGAGCCTTTCAGAGACTATTCTAACCAGGGGTAAAAAAATTAATCGTTATTTCTAACCAAAGGAACACGGTCAGCTGCATGTTTTTCTTTTCCCCAAGGACATACCTAAGTATGCCTTAAAGAACAAAGGACAATCAATAACCATGGTAGGTAGAATTACAAGACATTTGTATTGCATGATTATTGACCGGCTGCCTTCCTACAGATCACTGTGGACCCAGACAACGGAGGGGGCCACAGGAACTAAAATGCTGTACTGGCAAAAACAGCAAGCACCTTTCTATCCTAGTCACCACAATATGCTCACTTAATGTCCTTTCTAGGACTAGCAGGACTAATACAATTAACAGAATAATAACGAACAAAACTGTTTCACACTAGGACATCGAAGGCCACCCCATGCTATACACCTTACATTTAACACTCATTCTGCCAATAATGCGTATCATGGAAATAACTCTTGTAGCTGGGAAGATAGGAATCCTTTGAAAAAAGTTTTTAAATACAATGAGCAATAGTTATAAGGGATGCTTGTTCCACGTAAACAAAAGCCTGGGTGTTTTGTTACATGGTATTTCCTACATGAAGAACAAAATAAAACACGTGTTAAAGAATTTCTCCTTTAAAAATGGAACTTACAAAAAAGGGAGGTTTGTCCTTCTTCTGAATCTAGTCATTCCTTTGCCAATGGAGTCTGGGGAGTAACATTAACATCTGATCCCAAAAAAGTGCCGTGCAAGAGACCACTTACTGGAACACACATTTCCTGCTGCTAGTACTAGGAGAGGTCTTATCCTTACACTTCCATTTGGTCACCAGATTAAGTAAAAAAGAAAGTGGAGGAAAAAAAGGAAAACAAGAGAGGAAAAGAAAAAAAAGAAAGAGGGGAGATTAATTATAGGTGAGAACAAGAAAGTAAAATTAAGAGAAGGCAGGTGACTTGCTTGCCCAACTTTGGCTCTGTGGTCCTATGAGCCAAAATGCATACTTAGTGACATGGTATCTCACAGGAAAAGGGACAAAAGGGGTAAGCTGAGAGAGGTCAGGCCATGGTGTTAATTTCTTTCCTGTACAAAGACAGTCTCTTGAGGACAAAGGCCTGCCTCTTGTAATGTAATGTCATAGTCCAGATGAGACAGTTTTCTGCGAGGAAAGTTGGTGAGAAGTTCAAAACGTTCATTTGGATATCCTTTAGATTGGACGTGCTTCACCAACGCCTATGAAAAACAAGAGAAAGACAAAGCTGTTAGATGGAAATAAAAGAGCATATTAATGAATTAAATATGTAACATTCTTTTTTGCCATATTAGAAAAAATAGTAAGTGTAAGTTAACTGAAGATAACTCTAAGTGTAAGATAACTGAAATTTACCCTTGTGGAATGGCCAAATATAACCCTCTGGATGGGGGAGATGATAAATCTGTATTCAATAAATTACAGCCATTAAGTGACATTGAAATATACAGGGTTATCATTATCTCACCAATTAACAAATCCAATCACTATTTACAAAATTACTGTTCCCATTTTAAACATTTTATTTGATCAGTTTTCCTTTTTTAAGGAGGATATGTCCTTCACTCTACCTACGGACAATCTTGCCACCTGTGCACTGAATCCCTTCTTGCCTTCTTATATACTACATCATTACAAAATATCCCACTGTATAAGTTTCTCCAACACCCCCTTCTCTACAGATGGTTCCCATTAGACCTCAACATGCTCAGAGTCTCCAGTAACCTTTTCCTCTTTCACTACTACCTATTTTCCCCTCTAGTTTCATAACCAAATTTCTCAAAAAAAAAGTGATAAACACTTGTTTTTTCCATTGTGTCATCTCTATGCCTTTCCAAGCACTATGCCAGGGAGATAGTCTGAGATTAGCACCAGCAACCAGACCCTATTTGTACTTCTATAATACAGTCTTCAAGAATCAGCAGAATCATCTCCAGCCACAGCGAATAGTCAGGTGTGCCCGACTCAATGGGACTCATTCACAGGCTAAGCTAGTCAGACTCATTCTCATTTCCAGCATGGAAAGCAGATTTAATAAAGCAGAAGAATCTCAGAACTTGAAGCCCAAACATGAAATTAATCCTATCTGTAAAAAAACATAGAAAGAAAACTCAGAAAGAAAGAAAAAAGTCTCCACAGATGTTCGATTATGTCAAGAGGGCAGGCCTATGCCTGATTGGTATCCCAGAAGAAGAAAAGGAAAGGGAGGACACCTTGGAGCAAGTATTCCAGGAGGTTATCTGAGAAAATTTTGCCCATCTCACCAGAGATGTGAGCAGCCAAGCAAAAGAGCTGCAGAGATCCCTCACAAGACATGAAATAAGAAGAAGACCTATCTTCTAGATACATAGTAATTCAACTACACAAAGTAGGCATGAAAGAAAAAAATCTAAAGGAAGCAAGAGAAAAAGGTCAGACTACCTACTGGGAAAAGTCAATCAGAATAGCAGCAGGCCTATCAGCAGAAACACTACAAGCTAGAAGAGACTGGAGTCCCATATTCAAAGTCCTCAAGATAAACAATTTCAACCAAGAATTTCCTAACCAGCCAAGCTCAGTTTCATCAGTGATGGAGAATTTAAATCCTTCCCAGACATCCAATCCCTAAAAGATTATGCAGCTTCCAGACTAGCTCGATAGGAGACACTTAAAAAGGTATTAAGCACAGAAGAAAGAAAGAAAAAAAAAAGAATGACCATGCACTTCCCAAGAGAACAGAAGAATGCAGAATCACAGAGAATACATGGCAACTACAAACTTGGAAACACACACATACATCAACCCAAAAGCTAAAAGGAAACAAACAACAAACAAAAACTTTATAAGAATCACATGAAGAGGATAAACAATAACATGTCAATAATCAGCCTTAACATGAATGGACTAAATGTACCATTGAAAAGACACAGAATGGCAAACTGGATAAAAAATGATAAAACAATAATTAACTGCATCCAGGAAAGTTATCTCACCGAAAGGGATGCACAGACTCAAATTTAGAGGATGGAAAAAGAATTTTCAGGTAAATGGATCACAAAAATAAGGCAGGAGTTATGATCTTAATATCAGACAAAATACTCTTTAAGCTATCAACAATTTAAAAAGATACAAAGGGACACCACATAAAGATAACAGGTTCAATCCATCAACAAGAAATATCCATCCTCAACATATTCGCATACTACATGGTAACATCACTGTAAGTAAACTAAAAAAAGACGTTGACTCTAACTCTATTATAACTGGGGAATTAAATAACTGACTAACAACCCTAGATAGATCACTGAGGCAAAAAAAAAAAAAAAAAATCAACAAAGAGATCCAGAACCTCAACTTGATGCTTGACCAAATGGACTTAATATATACCTACAGAACACTTCACCCAACAACCACATAAAACATATTCTACTCATTGCCACACATACGTACTCCAAGATCAATCGCATCTGTGGCAATAAATCAAGTCTAAACAAACTCCATGAGATAGAAACACTGGCATGCACCTTCTCAGACCACAGTGGAATAAAAATAAATATCAACACCAACAAAATTCCCCCAAACCCACAAAGACATGAACAGCAGGATATTGAACAATTACTGGGTCAACACAGAAATCAAAACAGAAATTTAGAGTCCTGGAAACAAAAGAAAATGAAGAAACATCTTACCAAAACCTCTGGGATGCCATGAAATCACTTGTAAGAGGGGAATTTATATCTCTATGAGCACACATCAAGAAAATTGAAAGATCACAAGTTAACAGCATAACAAATCAACTAAGGGAGGTGGAAGGACCTAACCCTCACCCTAACCCTAACTTCAGTGGATGAATCCAGATCGCCAAAAAGTAAAAGCAAAAGCCCAAATACAGGGCATAGAAGACAAAAATTCCATAGGGAAAAAACAAAGCAAAAAGCTGGTTCTTTGAAAGAATTAACAAGATTGATGGACCCTTAGCCATACTGATCAACTGAAAGAGAAAAATCACAGATAAACACAATCAGTAATGCAAAAGATCAAATCACAACTGACCCTGAAAAAATACAAAAGATTATCAGAGACTACTATGCACACCTGTATGGAAACAAAATTGATAACCTAAATGAAATCAAGGACTTTCTGACATCACACAACCTCCCAAAGTTGAAACAAGAAGAATTGAGACATTAAATAGATCAATAACAAGTCAGGAAATTGACTCATCATCAGAAAACTACCTACAAAAAAAAAAAAAAAAAAAAAAAAAGCCCTGAACCGCATGACTTTCCAGTGAAATTCTACAAAACATAAAGAGAAGCTGATACCAATCCTATTGAAAGTATTCCAGGCAATTGAGAGGGATGGAATTGTCACTAAATCACTTTACAAAGCTAACATCACACTGATACCCAAACCGGGTAAAGCTCCAACAACAATAAAAAAGAAAACTGCAGGTCAATTTCCCTAAAGAATATAGATGCAAAATTCTCAACAAGATTCTTGCAAATTCGATCCAACACCACATCTCAAAAATCATCCACGATGACCAAGTAAGCTTCATCCCCAAGGTGCAGGACCGGTTCTACATCCACAAGACCATAAATGTCATTTAATACATCAACAGATGCAAAAACAAGAACCATGATTATATCATCGGATGCAGAAAAAGCTTTTGACAAAATCCAGCATCCCCTCTTGACAAAAACCTTCCAACACCTAGATATAGAAGGAACATACCTCAAATAGTAAGCACCATCTACGATAAACCCACAGCCAACATACTGCTAAACGGACAGAAACTGGAAGCATTTCCCCTAAAAATCAGAACAAGACAAGGCTGCCCACCCTCATCTCTCTTGTTCAACATTATGTTGGCTGTCCTAACTAGAGGAATTAGACAAGAGAAGGAAATCAGGGATATCCAAATAGGAAAAGAAGTTATTTCTCTTTGCTGACAATATGATCTTATACCTCAATAATCCAAGAGAAACTGTCAAAAACCTCCTTGCACTGATAAAGGACTTTGGCAAAGTCTTGAGACACAAAATAAATGTGCAAAGAAAGTCGCATTCTTATACACCAGAAATAAACAGATAGATAATCAAATAAAAGGTACAATCCCATTCACAATAGCATTAAAAAATAAATACCTCAGCATCTTCCAAACCAGAGAAGTGAAATACCTTAAAATGAAAACTACAAAACACTACTCAAAGAAATCCAAGAAGACACAAACAAATGGAAAAATATTCCACGCTCAGGGATAAGAAGAATCAACATTGTTGAGATGTCCATCTCACCCAAGGCAATCTACAGATTCAATGCAATACTCATTTAATTACCAAAATTATTCTTCTCAGACCTTGCAATGACCATACAAAAACTCATATGAAAATATAAATGGCCATGAATAGCCAAAACAATCCTTAGCAAAAGAAAGAAGGTAAGAGGTATCACACTTCCACACTTTAAACTCTACTATGAGGATACAATAATCAAAACAGCCTGGTATTGGTACAAGAACAGGTATACAGACCAGAAGCAAAGTCTCAATTTCTCAAACTACTCGTCCTTGACAAAGTCTCCGACAACATTCACTGGGGAGAGGAGAACCTATTCAGCAAATGGTGCTGGGGAAACTGGCTGACCACATGCAGAAGATTGAAACAGGATCCCTACCTATCATCATATACAAAAAATAACTCAAAACAAATCAAAGACCTAGACATAAAATCTCAAGCTGCAAGAAGCTTAGAATACACAGGAGATACCCTTACAGAAATCAGAGTGGCAACCGATTCCTGATCAAAATCCCCAGTGTCAGCCGGGTGGCTCAACCTGTAATCCCGCGCCTTTGGGAGGCTGAGGTGAGTGGATTGCCTGAGCCCGCGGGTTCGAGACCCGCCTGGGCAAGCAAGACTTCATCTCTACAATAAATCAAAAAATTAGCCGGGCGCGGTAGCGCACGCCTGTAGTTCTAGCTACTTGGAAGGCTGAGGCGGAAGGATCGCCGGAGCCCAGCAGGTCGAGGCTGCAGTGGCCTGGAGCGGCCACTGCACTCCAGTCTGGGTGACAGAGTGAGACTCCAATTCAAAAAAAAAAAAAAAAAAAAAAAAACCCAGGTGTCCATGCTGTAAGAGATAAGATAGACAAGTGGGACCTCATTAAACTGAAAAGCTTCTACAAAGAAAACAAAAATCAAGAGAGCAGGCAGACAGCCCACAGAATGGGAAAAAATATTTTCCAACTATATATCAACAACGTCCTAAAATCCAGGAACTCAAACATGCTCAAAGGAAAAAACAAACAGCCCCATTAAAAATTGGGCAAAATACATAAATAGACATTTCTCAAAAAAAGATATATGGACAGTCAACAGACCATGAAAAAGTGCTCAGCCTCACTAATCATCAGAGAAATGCAGATCAAAACCACATTGAGATACCACCTAACCCCAGTAAGAATGGCCATTATTTAAAAACAAACAACAACAGATGCTGGCAAGGATGTGGAGAAAAGGGAACGCTTCTGCACTGCAGGTGGGAATGCAAACTAGTTCAACCTCTATGAAAAACAGCATGGCAATTTCTAAAAGAACTAAAAATTGACCTTTCATATGACCCAGAAATTTCCCTACTGGTAATATACCCAAAGGAACTCAAATCATTCTACAAATAGGATACCTGCACATGCATGTTTATTGCAACACTATTCACAATAGCAAAAACATGGAACCAGCTGTGCTGCCCATCAAAACTGAACCGCATTAAAAAAAAAGTGGTACATATATATGATGGAAAAAAAAAAGTGGTACATATATATGATGGAATACTACGCTGCCATAAAAAATGAAAAACATATGGTCTTTGCAGCAACTTGGGTGGATTTAGAGTCTATAATACTCAGTGATCTATCACAGGAACAAAGAACAGAGTACCACATGTTCTCACTCATAAGCAGACCCTTATATTTGCCAATAATACTCTAAGAAAGGGATTGGCAGTAGTGGGAAACTGCCGCAGTGGCAGGGGCGGGGGTGTGTGTGCATATAGCATCAACATGGATACCTGATCTCAAACCAGACAAAGTGAGGACCAAAGGGAGACCCAAACTCTACCTGTGTGATGTCTACCTGTATACCTATTCCTGAATTGTACCCCACATCTTTAAAATGAAATAAAATAAAATAAGAAATGTTTTCTTCCTTCTCTTCTTAAAACCAAATAGGATTTTACTGAAAATGGCATGAAGAAACAAATATAGCCATATATTCTGAATTTTTCCTACCAATTATTCTTATTTTGCCATCTTAGTTGTGCTTTGTTGTATGTATCCATAGTGCAGCAGACCACAGATTCCCCAATATGTTTTCATTGACCAAAAAAGGATCCAAGTTTCTAAACTACAATAGTTACATCCTTCATTTTTACTACCCATCTCCTCCATTTTGCTAGTTCCAAAATGTAAACGTATTATTTTCACTTACCACAAAGTGGTAAGTGAAAGCATGCTTAAAACAATATGACTTTGATTTGTGTAACGCTGGAAGAATGAAGATGAACCGTCTAGGTCTAAAAACGTATCTCCACCAGTGTTACCTAAGAATAGACTAGATTGCCTAGGTTAAGACTGGACAATCTTCCTGTTCTACCATACTTTCATACTACCAATTTGTATACACAGCGCCAGTGACTTATCTCCACATGATAGCAAGATTCTACAGCATCTTTTTCGTGGTGGCATATTTTGTGTAAATGAAAAATGTCGGGAAAATAATGAAGACAGGAAAGAGACAAGGGATTCAAGAAATAGGCCAAATGAAACTGCCCTTTGAAAACATCTGAAGGCCTCTGCTCACATCTACCAGACCAAAATGAGTTGTCATGACTATTCCCATTTGTATTGAGTTTCAATATCAGAAAACAATATTGAAGGGGCACATTTATGTCACAAAATTGGAGAACTTTTTTAAAAAATGTTTTGCTATGTAAGTTTTCCAACATACAGAAAACTTGTAAGAATGATATTTGCTTTATCGCTTATCTATTCCTTTATAAGTCATTAATCCGCCTTATTTTTTGATGCATTTCTAAGTATCTTGCATATTGAGAAGGACCCCCAAAAAAATCAGAATTATCTTTTGGAGGGCAAACTCCTAGTAGTATAGGTGTCCCCTGCTGGGTAAGAGATCTAGGAATCCATCAGCTAGTGTTCCAGCTAGCGCTGCTGTGAGAGGCTGCGTTTAGCATCACTGAATTTTTGTTTGGAGATTCTTTCAGTGCATTCACCTATTTCATGATGTGTGCCCACATCACGCTAAGTGTTTAGCAGTTTTTGACCAAGATACCATGACCCCCTGCCCCATCTTCCCTATTTAGCCATTCTCACCCCTAGAAATTTTTTCTTTTTCTGTTTGTTTCCCCGGATGAAAAAAAGTCCTCAGAGGGAAATGTTTTGCCATGTGGAACAGGTGAAATAAAAAAAAAAAAAAAACGACAGAAACAGTAAAAGACATCAAAAATGATGAATTCAAAAGGTGTTTTGAGCAGTGGAAAAAGCATCTTGATAGGTGTATTGCATCAAACAGAGAATACTTTGAAGGTGATTGAAGTTTAATTATGCAAAAATAAATACACATTTTTAATAGATAGATTTCAGTTTTGGGAAGTTTCTCTTTCATATTTCTGTACATGCCGTTACTAAGCACTTCAGAATCTGTTCTTTTAAGCTATAATTAAATATTTTATGCCTCCTTTTATTAAGTCAATTTTACATAATTTGAAATGAACAAAACTTAAATGTACTTTCAATAAGAGTTAACAAGCCGGGCTCAGTGGCTCAGCCTGTAATCCCGCGCCTTTGGGAGGCTGAGGTGAGTGGATTGCCTAAGCCCGAGGGTTCAAGACCCGCCTGGGCAACTTGGCGAGACCTCATCTCTACAATAAAGAAAAAAAAAAAAATTAGCTGGGCGTAGTAGCACGCTTGTAGTTTCAGCTACTCAGAAGGCTGAGGCGGAAGGATCGCCGGAGCCCAGCAGGTCGAGGCTGCGGTGGCCGGGAGCGGCCACTGCATTCCAGCCTGGGTGACAGAGTGAGACTCCAACTCAAAAAAAAAAAAAAAGAGTTAACAGATGTGCATAATTTTGTCACGAAGCTCCAAGATGTAGAATATTACTCTCTACTGAAAAAGTGTCCATGTGACCCTCCCAGTCAATACTTGCCCAAATTATCCTACTCTTCTGCCTTTTTTCAAAAAGACTGGTTTTAGCTATCTTAGAACTTTATATGAAGGGCATCACACAGTGTATACACTTCTGTGTCTGGCATCTTTTGCTCAGAACATGACTTTTTTGTACCTATACTCATTCTTTTTTTGTTTCCAAGCAGTCTTCCATTATAAAGAAACTCTATAATGTGTTCACTCATTTTCCTGCTGACACTTGGACTATTTCAAGACTTTTGTTATTAAGAAGAAAGCTGCTGTAAACATATGTGTACAAGTAATTTTGTGAATATATGCTTCATTTCCTTGGAGGAAACATCTGGGTGTGGAATTGCTGGGTCACTGTAAGTGTATGTTTATTCTTCTAAAAAAATACTAGGTATTTTTCCAAAGTGGTTATACAAACTATACTCTCAACAGAAATGTACGAAAGTTCTCATTGTTCCACATTCTTGCAATCATTTCATGTTGTGAGTCTTTTTAATTCAAGCAAATCTAGTGGCCACACAGTGCTACTTCACTGTGCTTTTAGCTTCCATTTTCCTAATGAATAGTGGTGCTTTATGTCTTGCATAAGCTTACTGGCTATTTGTATGCCTTCTTTTTGAACACAAAGAAGATGTATGCCCATTGTTTTATTTTGTGTAAAGCAAAATAAACAGTTGTATTTTATTATGAACTTGTAGGAGATATTTACATAATCAGGATATAAGTCCCCTGTTATTCACATATATAAATAGTGGGTATCTAGTATTCAAAGACAAATAAAATGTCTTCTATCCCCTAAGCCAAATAAGTTTTAAATCTAGAATGACTGGTCTCAATTAATGATTTGTATCCTTTTCCTGAACATATTCTAGAAAACATTATTAGTTTCCTAGAGCTGCTGTAACAAAGGACCACAAACTGGGTGGCTCTAACAACAGGAATGTATTGTCTCATAGTTCTGGAGGCTGGAGGTACAAGATCAAAATGTCAACTGGTCTTTGTTTCCTCTGAAGGTGCTAGGGAAGGATCTGTTTCATGCCTCTACCATAGCTTCTGGTAGTTTGTTGGCAATCTCTGGCATTTGTTGACTTATAGACGTATCGCCCCATTCTTTGCCTTTATGGTCACATGTGTTATCCTTGGGTATGTTTCTCTGTGTCCAATTTTCCCCTTTTAGCAATGATTCAGTCATAGTGGATTGGGCCTGCCTAATTTCCTTATCTTAACTAATCACATATTCAAAGACCATATATCCCTATATCCAAATAAGGTCACGTGCTCAAGTCCTACTTGTTAGAACATCAGTATCCTCTGGGGGGACACTGTGCGATCCACAACAGATAGGATTTTGAAGGTTTATTTATGAAGATGTTCCTGTCTGGGACATCACTGCCAATATTTCTACTGGCTTCTGCTCTATTATCCCTAATGATAAAGTCACAACTGCCTGGCACCAGTTTCTCATGGGAAAACTCTGACAGGAAGATAATCTTGCATCCTACGGAATGAACATTTATCTTGTCTCCCTGTTTTGTCCTACTTGTATATCTATACTGTAGGCAGAAGACTGGTGTGTTTGGGGATCTCTCTATAAGGATGCCATTGGAAGATAGGAGCTTTTCTAAACTTAAGTGAAGTGAAGCTTTCATTTTATGTGAGAACAGCTAATACATTGCTTCGTTGGCTGTCTGTGTATTTTGGATCAGCAAAGTCTGGGCTTATTTTATAATGAATAACATGAGTTTTCTGGCGTGGGTATCAATAAATTACATTATAACTCTCCTGTCAGTAGCAGCTTCATTTGCTGGCATAGACCAATTGTAGTAATGCATGTGTTTAAGAACAACCAGGGAAAGTGGTGCGTAGTTTTGGTACTTAGCAATGTTACTTGGATCTTTTGTTTCTGGGGTCTTTAACTATTATGTTAAATGCTCAGGATCCACAGCTTAACTTTGACAATGTGGCCAAACTGCCACACAGTCATATATGATAATATAACCAGGTATAAATTCACCTGAAAGCACAAGGTATATTTTCTTCAATAAAACAAAGGCAGATAACATTTGCTGTCTTTAGCAGTATATTGGTATTAAACAAGTGAGTGTTTTCATTGCACTAACCTAAAACCACTGTCACGGGACAACTTCAAGGAATTAATACCAATAGTCCATGTCTAATTCACACTTAAATAAAGCATTTTTTATAAAAAGAATAAGAATATGGAAGAAAAAATGTCATTAGGTAATAGAGCAGGAAAGATGTTTTTAAAGGTATATTTTTGTAGAAAACAAAATGTTATTGTGTTATTTTTTAAAGGCTATTATCTATCATTTTTTCATCCAAAATTCAGTGAGGGGTTATGAATTTATTTATGACACAAACATTTCTCTATATAAAGAAGTCTTTTCACCCAAGAATTTCTTCCAGGTTGACTTCAGCTGTCAGAGATGACTGTATTGTCACTGGAATATTAGTGACTCCTTTTGGCAATGAACTAGAGCCTTTTCTCTGATGGAATATGTATTTATATGCTAAAATAGGGTTCTTACGTGCATTCATATACATTTATGCATACCAGTCTTTGATTTTATGATACAACCAAAATAAGATATTTTTAAAATGATAATAAAATAATAGTTGCAATAAGAATGAAAAACAAAAGGAAAACTTGATTATCTGTTACAACATTTTGGCCTACAGTTAATTTTACTTCAAATGCAATTTAAAATCAATCCCTAACCATCTGAACATGTGCTGGATCATTTGATTGGCAAGTGATTCTGAATGAATGACTGAGAGCACACAAAAAGCTCTTCCCAACTCTGCTCGTCTGGATTTTTCAGAATGTGGATCACCTCCTGTCAGACTGCAGAGAGTTTATCTTGTGAATCCGTGGAATAAATGTCAGAGAGAAGGTACAGCTAGAAATAGAAGACTGATAACCTAGTACAACATGACCAGTTTTGTGACTCCTGATGGCATTACCCCATGAACCAGGAGTCCATGTGACTTCTCCCAGGCATGATCAGACCATGGAGGACACTCTTTCTGTGAGGCAAGGCCACTCTCCATAATCCAGGAGCATGGAGGATTTTGGTTCCAGTGGGTCATTGGTGACTTACCTTTTTTCCTGCTTCCTCTGCTCCTCCAGCTCAGGAGAAAAGTGCCTGCACACAGCCTTGCCTATAAAAAGACATTTCATTTCTGTTTTTTTTTTCTTTTTCTCCCCTTCTCTCTAGGACTAAAAGGTCAAGGTGTGCAAGATTGCCATCCACAGGAACTCATTTTATACCAGAATAAAATTCTCTTTTAAAGAACAAAGCTTGTACACTAAATAAAGATGTATTTTCTTTTTCTTAAATTTATTTTAAAATTGTGGGGTACAGTTAAGGGTTCGGTGTACAAATATTCATTGTGAAGGTACCCTTGTTGATGACGTGGCCCCCTTTCCCCAGGCAGATATCGACTACCATTAATCCCAACTCCCTGCCTCCCCGTAGTTTGCTTTTCTCATGTATTCTTATAGTATTCTTATAGTATTACGGCAGTTGTCTAAGGTCCACTTATGAGTGAGAACATGTGATACTCAGATCTTTTTTTCTGTGAAAGATCACTCAATATTATAAACTCTAATTCCATCCAGGTTGCTGGAAAATTCATGACTTTGTTCTTCTTTATGACTATGTAATATTTCATCGTGTATGTATGTGGAAATCAGTGTGGCAATTCCTAAAAGCTCTAAAAATCGACCTTCCATTTGATCCTGCAATCCCCCTTCTGGGAATTTACCCAGAAGAACTCAAATCACTCTGTGAAAAAGATACCTACACATGTGTGTTTATCGCAGCATTGTTCACAATAGTAAGTTCATGGACCCAACCGCGCTGCCCATCAAAAGAGGACTGGATTTTTAAAATGTGGTACATATACACAATGGAATATTAAGAATGTATTTCAAATTGAAGACATAAATGGGCAAATACCAAAGATGGTCATCTCAGGTAAGGCAACATTACTAACTATCTGCTCTGTCCTGGTATCTCCTAAATTGCTCACTGAGAATTTGAAAAATAATAGAATGCATCCTATTTTTAGTTAGACATTAAAAACAATCACGTGAACATTTAAAACTGAATATGCAAATCTGTCTTCATATTGGATGCTATCACTTGAGATGCTATTTTTAAAATATACTAATTCCCAGCATCCACTCCAGAAATTCAAATTTATTCTCTCTGGGATGGGGCTTGGCATTGGAATGTTTTTTTAAAAAGCTCCCTAAGTAATTCAGACAGGTTTGACAACCACCGATCTTTCATATCCAAATTATATTTTTTCTAAACATGGAAAAATGCATTAATTATTAATGCATCTCTCTCTCTCTTCTACAAAAGCTCAGCAAAGAAAACATATCATAACTCACTCGATGAGGCTAGCACTATGCTAATGCCAATACCAGATAAAGACATTATAAGAAGAGAATACTATAGATAAAAATTTTTGAATATTAATGTAAAAATCCTCAACAAAATATTATCAAACCAAATTCAACAATGTATAAAAAATATTTACTATTACCAAGTGATAGTTATTATAGGTATACAAGACTGCCTCAACATTTTTTTTAAAAAATCAATGTAATTTACTATATCAACAGACTAAAAGAAGAAAATCCATGTAATCATTGTGGTTAATGGAGAAAAAGCATTTCGGACAATCAAACACCAAGTTATCATAAAAACAATAAGCAAATGACAACTTAAAGAAAATTTGATAGAGAACATCTACAAAACCTACATTCAGCATCATACTTAATGGTGAAAAACAGGAAACTTTCTCACTAAGAGCAGAAATAAAACGAAAATGTCTTGTCTTAACACTAGTGCTTACCAATATATAAAAATCAGTTGCTTGCCGATACATCAGAAATGAATAATTTAAATCTGAAATTTAAATATTTAGTGCCACTTGCAGTACCACCAAAAAAATGAAAAACTTAGGTATAAATGTAACAAAATGTGATCAGCACACATAAAATTGCAAATAACTAATGACAGAACTCAAAGAAAATCTTAACAGAGAAATATTCTAAACCCCATTACAAAGTAGTCAAATGACATAAACAGTCATTTCTTAAAGGAAGACATACAAATGACCAACAAACATGAAAAAAAGTCACCAAATAAATGAAAATCAAAACCACAAAGAGATACCCTCTCACACTGGTCAAGATGGCTTTTATTAAAAAGTCAAAAAACAACAGATGTTTGTGAGGGTATGGAAGAAGAGAATGTACATACACTGTTGGTGGGATCATAAGCTAGTTCAATCCCTGGGAAAAAGTTTGGAGATTTCTCAAAGAGCAAAAGATAGATTTACCATTTGACTCACAATCACACTCCTGGATAGATACCGACAGGAACATAAACCACTCCACCAAAAAGATTCCTGCACTCATATGTTTATTTCAGCACTATTCTCAATGGCAAAAACATGGAACCAATTTAGGTGCCCATTCATGGTGGACTGGATAAAGGAAATGTGTTACATATACATCATGGAATACTACGGCAGTCATCAAATGAACAAAATATGCCTTGCAGCAACATGAATGCAGCGAGAAGCCATCATTCTAAGTGAATTATCACCGAAACAGAAAACTGAATGCTGTATGTTCTCCCTAATAAGTGGAAGCTATGCACTGAATAAACACAGTCACAAGGATGGGGACACTCATAATGAGGAGAGGAAAGGAGAGGAGCAAATGTTGAAAACTACCCACTGGGTACCATGTCCACCACCTGAATGACAGGCTCAACAGAAGCACAAGCCTCACCTTCACATAGTATACCTGTGTAACAAATCTGCATATGTACCTCTTGCACCTAAACAATAATAATAATAAATAAAAAATAAAATAGACAGATATTCTATGTTAATAGATTGAAATATTCAATATTGTTAAGACATCACTACTCCCTAAATCGATATCATGAATATGAATTGATATCCAATGAAATGATATCTGATCAAAGTCCAACAAGCTACTTTTAAGATATCAGCACATTGGTAGGCAAGGACTGGAATAGCTGCACGTAAGGAAGAAGAAGAGCAATGCTGGAGGACTCACACCACCATATTGAAAGACTTTGTGATACCACTGTAACCAAGACAGGGACGTATGGGTGAAGAACTCGGCACATGGATTTGTTGACTAGAAGGGGGAGTCCAGAAATAGGTGCACACAAATACAGTAGGAATTTTTGACAAAAGTGCAAAGACATTTCAATTGAGAAAGTCTAATTTTTCAGCAAATTATGCTGCAACATTTGAATGTCTATTTGAATACAAAGTTTAACCTAGATGCAAACCTTATACCTCAAATACAAATTAACTCAAAATTAATCATAAAACTAATGGAAAATGCAACTCTATAAAACTAGAAGAAAACACTAGAGAAAATATAAGGGAGAATGGGTTTGGTTATGAGGTTTATATATACAAAATCCATATACAGCAAAGAAAAAAATGATGAACTGGATTTTATTAAAACTAGATATGTGTGCTTAGGGAAAGACACTGTTTTAGAGAATGAAAAGACAAGTTAAAGGTTTGGAAAAAATATCTACAAAACACACATTTGACAATGTCATTACTTTTAAAATATAAATTTTTTTCAAAACTTAATAATAATCTAATAAAAACCCAGAACAAAAACTTAATTTAAAAATGGGTAAGGATCTGAAAGGACAATTCAGAAAGAAAATATACAGATTGTAAATAAGAACAAGAAATTATGTTTGAAATCATTTGTCATTAGGGAAATGCAAATTAAAACAATGATGGAAGATACATCTATTGGGAAAATTAAAACAAACTATATATGTTTATATATATATATAGTTGATATATAGTTGAAATATATATATATAGATATATATAGATATATATACACCAATACCAATCTCTGTAATGATGCAGAACAACAGGAATTCGTATTCATTGTGGGTGGAAATGCAAAAAGGTACATTTATTTTGAAAGACAGTTTGGAAGCTTTTTACAAAGCTAAACTTAGTCTTGCTGTACAATCCAACAATGAATCACATGTTTAGGTATTTACCAACTCATTGGGAAATGTATGCTCAGACAACACCATGCAAGTAAATGTTTATAGCAGCTTCATAATTGCCTCAAACTGGAAGCTACCAATCTATCCTAAAATAGATGAATAAATAAACTTTGACACAGCCTTATTATACTATGCTATTTAGCAATAAAAAAAGAACTATCAAAATACACAAAGATATGGGTGAATCTTATGTGCATATTGCTAAGTAAAAGCAGCTAGTCTATGATTGTGTATGTGTGATTCCATTTATATGGCATTCTAGACAAGGAAAAACTATAGAGATGATAAAGATATGAGTAGTTTCCAAAGATAAGTGGGTAGACATGATTAATAGATGAAACTCAGGGAATTTTATAGGTCAGTGAAAATGTTCTGTATGATACTGTAATGGTGAGTATAGGGCATTAGGCATTTGTCAAAACCAACAGAACTTTAGAGCACAAATATCTAGACCTAATGTATGCAAGTTTTATAAAACTTAGATGTGAGACGTATCCAAAGATGGAATGTAGAATGTGACAAAAACATTCCAACTTCATTATGAGTGTATTAAAAAGACTTTACTGAAAAGGGTTATAAATAAGCAAAGAACTTGAATAGACAGCTCTCCAAACAAGGTAAGTCAAATGGCTAATAAGCACACAAAAAGATGCTCAACATTCATGATCATTAGGGAAATGTAAATCAAAACTCCCATAAAATTATAACTCTCACCCATTAGAATGTCTACTATCAAAAACAATAATAACAAGTGCTGCCGGGCTCGGTGGCTCAGCCTGTAATCCCGCGCCTTTGGGAGGCTGAGGTGAGTGGATTGCCTGAGCCCGCGGGTTCGAGACCCGCCTGGGCAAGCGAGACCTCATCTCTACAATAAATCAAAAAATTAGCCGG
>CAUYQG010230356.1:0-12917 GCA_963574415.1 Tarsius wallacei
GAATCCTGAGTTTTACAACTTGCCATGAATTGTTCATATGCTGATGAGGTGTGTCCTCCCCTTCCCCTGGCAGTTTCCCACTACTGCCAATCCCACCCCCACCCCCCCCCACCCCCGTAGCACTTATTTTTGAGGTCTGCCTACTCCATGAAACTCTGTTTTCAAGGAAGACTGTCTTGCTCTCCACTGTATTCCTAATGCTTGGCATTGATTAAGGGCTTCTAATGTTGTCTGAGTTTATTAAAGTGTGTCACCTAGAATGAAAAAGAAGAAATTGGAAGATTACCTACAGGTAAATATCAGCCTTACGGCTCCTTTGAACATGTACAACACTGACCTTGTGGCCTCAGTTGAAGGAGCAGGAAAGCACCTTAATCTAGCTCCAAAATACCTGACAAAGACTTTTATCATTCTTTGTAAAGGCAAACTGGATGTGCAGAAAACACATTTGTCATTCCCACAAACAGGAATAAAATTTGAGACCATGGAAGCCAAACCTGCATGGCTATACTCAAAATTGAAACTTAACCCTAATAATGAAGGTTGTGTTTTCGGGGTAAAGTTTGTTGTACCTAAATTCCTCTTTCCTTTAAGATGAGGACACTCCAAAGAGGTTTATAATTTTTTCACTTAAATTGACTTTAAACAATCTATAGATATGTCTAGCAAATCTGAACTCTTGCAGTGGGCATCACTTAGCCCTAAGCATAAACTTTCACTACAATTTATCTACTCATCTATTCCTCCATTCCAGATAAATATTGAAATCTGGTACTATCTCTGAGTCAAATCTGTACTTCTTGATTTTCTGGAAAAAGTATCATGCTCACAAGCTTAACCCCACATTGTCTTTCACCTCTAGAAAATACTGTGGCTCTCGTCTGCTGAAGAAAAATGTGCCAAAAATTAAAGTAATTCCAGGAAGATCACAGTTTGTCTTTAGATTATGCACATCGTGGCTTGTGCATGCCTTATGCCAAGAATGACCAGCAGGTAACTGGACACAGACACCTGAAAAGGTACCAATAGAAATTATCATTCTGAATCTTTATTTTTGATGCAGTTCAAACAAAGGCACTAAAATTATTCAAGACTTCTTGAAATACTCCTGTAAATATTCTCCATAACTTCTACTCAAGATGAAATTGATACATCTTACACAAAACAGCATATGAACAATTCATGGCAAGTTGTAAAACTCAGGATTCCTTGCTGCTAAAAAGGAAAAGCTTTGCTTAAATGGCTAAATATTTTTTCTTAAGTGTTGCAACTACATTTAGAAGCATATATGAGACATTGTTTCCTGAACTATTTCTCCCTAATCTACAGTTTGTTTTAAAAAGACAAAGGTTAAACACTGTATTGAATTATGACTGCACTAGTGTGAAAACACCTTTTTCTTTTTGCTTGACCTTGTAAATTTTTGAAATCTGATATTTATTATTGTGTTTGAAAAAGAGAAAGGTTAAACTGCAGCATGAAAAGGAGAAGATGGTAACTGGGAAATGTCTAATTACGGAGACCTACCATAATTGGGTCATCAGGAAGGTAGGCATGAGTGCACTTATAATGGAAATGGGAACTTTTCTGGAACATAGCTGATACTGTGCCATCACCTTGGAAACCCTTTCAGATGTAATCAGTCATTTTTTAAGACTATGTTTGAGAAAGGAATCCCACATGGAAAAGTTCAAAGTAGGAGGTTAGCAGAGGGGAGAGCCAGTGGTTGTGCTGGGAATCTAGAAGTCAAGAGACAACTAAAGGGGCTGATTGCTGAAAGGAAGAGAGCTCCAGATACTCTAATCATGGAAGTGTGGAAACAACAAGGAAAAATTCAACCTTCTGCAGCCATTAAAGGACAGTGCCTCTTAATAACTTGAGATTGACATATATTCACATATATTTGCTTTTTCTAATTTTCTTTTCTGTGTGTATTATTTGATTTTAGGCCACTTACTTGACTGACGAGTCACATAGTACTCCACAGTACTATTGTACCTCCTTTAAGGAAATTTTTACTCACCACAAGCTGTAAAGTTAAATTACTCATCTATGAGGTATCATAGGCAACTTTCTTGATCACATAAAAGTTGATTGTACAATGTGTGCAGTATCCTTGCTTTCCTTCTTGCTTCCTTTAGGTTTGCTCTGCCCATGGCTAGTGCCTTCTCCAGTGCTAGAGCAAGGGGATACCAAAGTTTCAAGTTTGGTCCTGTCACAGACTAAATTAGCAGACACTTTGATGAAGGAACAGAAAACAAAAATTTGCCAGCAAAAGTGAGGTTTGTAAATTGTCCATAAATCTAATTGATTCATATTATCAATTCTCCCTTTTGAAAAACAGCACTGTCTAATGGAACTTTTCATGATGATGGAAATATTCTTTATCTGTGCTATGCAATGTGGTTGCTGCCAGTGCAATTGAGTAACTGAGTTTTTAATTTTATTTCATCTTAATCGAGTTAAATTTAAATGGTCACATGTAACTAACACTATCATACTGTACAGCGAAGCTCTAGACTTCCTCATTATCACATTTGGTTGTACAATATTATTTTATTAATTTCAAATCTACTAATTTAGAAACCATGATTATTTGACATGCACTGAGCTAGTCAGTCACCGGCTTTTGCACTTTGAAGAAAATGTCTGATAACCACATTAATAATGTAAAAAACATTATAGATCTAAAGTTTAACTTTTTTTTTTTTTGAGTTGGAGTCTTACTCTTTCGCTCGGACTGGAGTGTAGTGGTCGGTTGCTCCTGGCCACCGCAGCCTTGACCTGCTGGACTGCGCTGAACCTTTCGCCTCAGCCTTCCAAGTAGCTGGAACTACAGGCGCCCGCTACCATGCCCGGCTAATTTTTTGATTTATTGTAGAGATGAGGTCTCACCAAGTTGCCCAGGCGGGTCTCGAACCCGTGGGCTCAGGCAATGCACTCACCTCGGCCTCCCAAAGCGTGGGATTACAGGCTGAGCCACCGAACCCAGTCAAGTTCAACTTTCACAGTTAAGAACTAGTTTTAAACTATTAGAATTATTCATAAACTAATAGAGATAATTGATCATAAATTTGTTAGATAATGAATCATTTGTTAGATAATGCAGAGCAGGTCTAAAGGAAACTTTACTTTAAAAATCCTTTATTTATTTATTCAAATTGTATTCCAGACAATAGACTAATCTTTAAAAAGATTTGTTCTCAAGAAGCTCATTTATATTTTTAAAGATATCATGAACACTTTATCTAATGTATTTTATTGTTCATACTTTTTGCATAAATAGTACTGAACTTTGCCCAAGGTAGTCCAAAATAATAATGTTTTTACTATTATATTTAATTTTAATTTGTACTGATTCTTTCTTATGTAAGTATTTGTGTATATCGGCATACAGTATAGTCTATATGATATATATTTGTGTAAATGAAATATATAAAACAGTTTGATTTTCTCTACCTTTACAGGTAACAGTTTAAAATTTTTCTAATATTTAAACACTGATTTAATTTTGTATACAGTATTCATAAGAATAAATATAAGTATATGTACTAATATCAGGTTAAGTACTAATAGATTCTTCTTTTAATTATGAGTATAGTATTATTTTAATGTCTAATATGGACAATCATTATTGATTTACTTACTGAAACTTAATATGTTAACATTTTCGGGAATATTGAAGGTAGGTCAGAGTGCCAGACTATTAAGTTCTCTGCTGTCCCACATACTAGCTATAACCCTTAACAAGACACTCCACTTATCTGTGTTTCCATTACCTCACTAAGAAAGTGAAAAATAGTATCTGCCTCCTTACAGGGTCATTGTGAGAATTAAAAGATTCATGAAAGTGCTTTACATAGTTCCTGATACATGGTAAGTGTTCAATAAAGCCTTATTATTGTTACTGGAAATATTTCAAGATAAACTAAATAAATTTGGGTCACTGTGTCACCTCCTTAGAGCAGATATTTGTGGAAGAGGAACTTGCCAATTCTCAAAATAAAGTACATCAGGTGTACTTCAACGTTGCCTCCAGTCTTCATCCAATTAAAAGGGAAAGAACAAATATCATAAAGCAGAAAGGTCTCCTAGACCAGACCTGGGAAAGAGACAAATATCACTTTCATTCATACTCCATTGACTGAAATTGGGCCACCACTCACTGCAAGGAAGCTAAGAATGAAGTCTAAGATATTCCTAGAAATACAAGCAACAGTGCCACACCCTTCTTGATAATCCATGGCCTACAGAGTATAGCCTTTTCTCTGTCACTAGTAATCTCCCATCTGCCTCCGTCACCTCTTCAATTGTTGGAGGAAAGCCATTTCATTAATTTATTCATAGTTATGTGTCAACCCTGCCTATGCATTGTAAAAGCAAAGGGATACAGATTGATTTCACTGCATAAGAAGACAAATGGAAGAGTTTGGGGTTTGTTTGGTTGGTTGGTTGATTTTTTGTTTGTTTTTGGTAGAGTAGGATCAAAAAATATTTAAGCAAGAGCCACTTAGTCCATGAATAAGGCAAGTTCTAAAAAACAATTCGGCTTCTTAGAAATGGAAAGGAGGGATACAAATTAAATAATTGATATTGTAAATAACACCTGTTCAGTTGGGTTTTTTTTTTCCTTATTTCTTTAAATATTCACAATATGGAGTATGAGCAGGTTGGTGTTTCTGTTGGTATTGGGTATAAGATGCACCTTATCAAGCCAATAATAGAGACATGTACTAATATATGATTATTATTATTTCCAAACCAATGGCCTAGAGCAATCATTCCTAACTGTAAGCTTCAGAGCAATAATTTTGTAGGATTCTAATAGTTGCTATGTGAAAAAGAAATCCATCAAGTAAGTGTTGGCTATTCTGGGTTAAAGTTAAACAAGTTTTCTTTACAGCAGGACTATCTCAGAGAATATAATATACTAATATGCTTATGAATCTTTAAAGAGGAGGTATGGCATGGTATGTATCATAAGCTTATCTGGCAAGAATATCTTATGAGATTATTTTCCATCATATACACTTTAAGATATTTTTGTTCCAAAATTTTTATTAAACTTCTCTAACAGGTAATAGTGACTCAGAAAACCTTGGAACTGATAGGATCATCATTTTTTAAACTTTATATTGCTGCTTAGAAAAATTCATTCAATATTCAATAAATATTTACAGAATATAAATATGGGCCAAGTATTCTTCTAGGCACTGGAAAGATATCCGTGGGGGGAAAAAACTATAAAAGAAAACTCTGCTTTTGTGGAGCTTACATTCTGGGAGAGAGGGAAATAGTAAACACAAAATGTATTCAAACCATAAAATATGTTAAAAAGCATTATAGATTACATAAAAGAGGAAAATAAGCTTAAGATGTTTTGGAAACTCTGAGTGGACAGATGGGTGGTACATTGGAATACATCTCTTGCTGAGATGGTGACATTAGTGAGAAAGGTGAGAGAATACCTAGTTTGTCCCCAAACAGCAAACAGGTCAATGTGGATGAAGTGGATTATGTGAGGTGAGAGCAGTAAGGGTGTTCATCATCTCTTACCTGGATGAGTGCATAATCCCCTAACTAATTTCACTGCTTCTACTTTTGCCCTTGAGTTGAGAGTAGACTCTGTGTGTCTCTCTGTCCCTCCCTCTGTCTCTCTCTCTCTCTCTCTCTCTCTCTCTCTCCTTCTCTCTCTCTCTCTCTCTCTCTCTCTCTCTCTAATTCTCTCTCTGTGTGTGTGTGTGTGTGTGTGTGTGAGTGGAGGTTATAAAAGTTAGGGGACTTTTTAAGTGATCCAGATAAGAAGGAATGAGGGCTCAGACCAGCAGTAAATATGAGGAGATGTGTTCATATTCTGGGTATTCTGAATGTAGAGTCAATAAGATTTCCTGAAAGCTTGGGGAAAAGGTCTGAGAAAAGGAGAGGAGTCAGGGATGATTCTAATTTTTTAGTCTTGTACAACTGTTCACAGCTGTATCAGCAGGACAGGGAAAGGACATGGGCAGAGCAAGTTTGTAGAAGAAAGTCAAGACTTCAGCTTTGGAATCGGTTGCATTTGATATTTCTGTTAGGCCTTTTATATGTGCTACATCAGCGTAGAAGTTAGGACAAGGCTGGGTTCGGTGGCTCAGCCTATAATCTCAGCACTTTGGGAGTCCGAGACGAGTGGATTGACTGAGCCAACGGGTTCAAGATCAGCACAGGCAACTTGGTGAGACCTCGTCTCTACAATAAATAAAAAATTAGCCAGGTGTGGTAGTGCCTGCCTGTAGTTCTAGCTACCTGGAAGGCTAAGGTGGAAGGATTGCCAAAGCCCAGCAGTTTGACATTGGGTTGGCTGTGAGTGTGCCACTGCACTCTAGCCTGGGCAACAGAGTGAGACTCTAACTTGAAAGAAAGAAAGAAAGGAAGGAAGGAAGGAAGGAAGGAAGGAAGGAAGCAAGGAAGGAAGGAAGGAAGAATTAGGACACGAGTAAAAGTTATCCCCTATGAACAATAACCAAAAAAATGTCCACTCTCTATATAACATTAGACTGGAGATACTAGCCAGGGCAGTTAAGCAAGAAAAAGAAATAGAAACATCCAGATTGGAAAGGAAGAAGTAAAATCACCTTTATTAGCATGCTGCATGATTTTTATATATAAAACACTAAGGAATTCACATACACACATAGAGCTATTAGAGTGAATGAGTTCAGCATGATTGCAGAATACAATACCAATATACAAAAATCAGTTGTATTACTATACACAACTGTATAGCAATAAACAAACAAGAAATAAATGTAAGAAAACCATCCCACTTTTAACAACATCATAATGACTAAAATACTTAGAAATAAATCTAACAAAAGAAGTGCAACATTGAGTACACTGAAAACTACAAAACATCGTTAAATCTGTAAAGATCCAAGGAAACGGAAAGACATCCCATGTTTACTGACTGAAAATTTGAATGGTATTATGATGGCAGTGCTCCTCAAATTGATCTAAGGATCACTATCAAAATACCTGCTGATAATTTTTTATTGCAGAAGTTGACAAGCTAATCCTAAAATTTGTGTAAAAATTCAAGGGACCCAAATTAGCAAAACTAATCCTGATAAAGAACAAAGCTAGAAAACTCATACTCCCTGATTTCAAAACTTGCTTTAAAAAACTACAGTAATCAAGACAGTATGGAACTGGCATAGGATAGATATATCAAGGAAGAGAACTGAGAGTTTTCACAGAAAATTAATGATGAACTAGAGATTCAAACCCAGATTAGACATAAAACCCATGCTTCTCCTGTTCCACATAAGTCTTTTTTGTTACTGTTGTTCTCTGTATTCTCTGCAGTACTTGGCCTAGGGCCATGCACTAACCAATGAATGAATGAAAATTGTTTCTGGCAATAATGGCTATCCTGTCAGGCAGTAAGTGAAATATAAAGAAGGATAATTTTATTTTATTTATTTTTGCTGTTGTTATTTTAGAGACATTCAGTGCCTAAAAAATATCTTAATTATAAATGAAAGTTATCTATTTATTGGCCAGGTCTTATGGAATCTCAAATCAGATATGTTTTGTATACAGGCAATTCATACAACTGTGTGAGATAACTTTACTTTTAAGTACAACCCGCCAGTTACCCTGAAGCCAAAGAAAGAAATTAATCACTGTAATGATTTATGTGCTGAATAAAAAACAGACAGGGTTTCTACACTTGAACATTCTTTATCTTTTGGTAAAAACATGAGAACTGAAAAAAAAAGAATATGAGAATTGAAAAACTTATCAGTCAGAAACATAGATACTATCAATCTTAAGTGGAGTTAAATATTAGCCATATGGGAAAGAGGATATTACATATACACACACACATATGTGTGTGTGTATGTATGTGTGTGTGCATATATATATATACATACACATACATACACACACACGTGTGTATATATATATGTGTGTGTATGTATATATATAAAAAACTTTAAAAGTTACGGAGCTTTTTAAGACTTCCTTGAAAAGCTTGTATATATGAGAGAGTGTGTGTGTATATATACTCACACATACATACATATATGCATATACATTCCCAGGATGTCTTAAAGAGCACTGTAACTTTGAAAGTCCTAGGAAAATTTTAGTCTTGGAACAAGACAACCCAGAAGATTTAACGTTGTCAGTAACTAATGTGCAGCATCACAAACCCGCCTCCTCTGTCACAGAGAATGAAATGTTTCCACAATCAAGCCTGAAAGTGACAGTGTTGGAGCACCAAGTGACTTTCTAACAATTTTAAACTTGACAGCTATTTTGTCTTTCTCTTGTCTTAGCGGATTAGTCTGTAAGAACACCACATGTTTTCTGGCTACTCAGGGAATACAAGCCAACCTATCTGCCTGCCAGGCATCTTTCAGGATGTGTAGGGTTATACCCATGACAGTTGTTTGACCAGACAGAGGAAGGAGGTCCAGAAGAGATTGTGGGTGAATGCTAGGTCAAACTTCCCGACTTCTCATTAGCCTCCTTTTTTAGACTAAAGAGCTAACCACATACAGTGGTGTGCTTTGATAAAAGTGAATCATAGAAATGGAAATTATCTGGCAAACATTTTAGGCTCACTTAATTTAGACAGTGAACATAAACAGTTGTCTTTTATGAGGTAGTAATGTCTAGCAGGTATTTTTTAAATTATATTTTATCTAATAATATAAAATATATAAAATCATGCCATTTCCGAGTAAAACAAATAGCATTGAATATTGGTAGTTTGATGTCACTGACCAGTAAAATCAACCAGAAAAAAGTGCTGCATTTTCTAGTGCCTAAATTTTCCCACATGGAGAAACATAATAATAAAACTATTCTTTCTATTTCTTGTGTTAACAAGAAAGCTGTTGTACACATCATGTAAAATATCACTTTGGTATGAATGTAGGCTTGAACAACGTGGGCCTGGGCTAAAGCAGTACAAGGCCTTGTAGAGTGTCTTCTTGGGAGCCAGGCTTAAAAGGCTAGTTCATCTTTCTACTCTTGTTTCTCCTTTGGCCTAATTTTATTTACTCTTTTAACTTGTTATATTGTATATGTTTTTGTAAGATACCTTCTCCAAATCATTTTGGAGTAAAGTGAGGGTATAAGCAACCAAACTTTAGTGGACTAATATAGTCATTAGTTGGATTGACTTGAGCACACACTGGGTGATTTCTGAGGTGAAGAAACAACAGAACATTAGACAGTCCTAGTCATTGTTTAGAAGCACAAAGTTGTTAACCACTTAAAACACGTAAATCTCAAATAATAAGGTTCTTGATATCTAGGAGAATTTTTAAAATGAAAACATGCTGGAAATTAGAATTAAATATATACTGATACCCTTGTATACTATATACCATGTACTAGCTTCTCTATATGCATCAATTCAAGCAGCCTTCTTAGCAATTTTCTTAACATATGTTCTATTACTATCACCATCCTCATTTTACAATTAAGGGACTGAGGATCAGAGAGGTTAAGTACCTCACGCAAAGTCACACTGATAAAAAGTGATAGAATATGAAGCTAGGCAGGCAGGCCGTGGGGGTCTATTACATCATTATGCAGCCTTACCTCTCAAGACAGCAATAGACACTTGTGTACATTTTCTGAAATATTTTCTGAAAATCTTTCAGGTATCTTCTTGCTTCTTGGGTGAAGAACTACTGAAATAGATGAACCAATGGTTTCATTTCATAAATTAAAAAGCAGCAATGACTTTGAAGAGCTGTTCTCTATTCTGAACAGGATCTTCAAAATCTTTTTCATATATAAATGATTAAAATAAATTAAGGCAGTGTCATAGTGATAAAATGGTTATGGGAAAAATAAATCATGATCTGAAGAAACCAAGCCAGATATAGTCCCTGAGTTGCCACTCTGCTGTCAAAAAAAGACACCACACTTGCAGCAGTAGGACGTTATTCCCTATTTTCAAGAGAACATAGAAATAGTTCAGAAGTGAACACAGAAGGACTAAGCAATATCTCTTTTACAGCGTCTTTCCACAAGAAGAAAGGGACAAAGGGACATTGCAAGGCTGCCACCCGCCCAGTTAAAGTACTGTCGCATTTTCTGTTTTCACTACATGAAAATGAATATTCTTTTAAAACTCTTTTTTTTTGCAGCCAAAACTATGTGAAATATCTTTTAACTGCTTTAATTTGTTACAGAAGATTACAGAGATGGAAAGTACTTAACTAATTTACTTTGACTTTATTTGGAGGGGAGAGTAAGGGAGCAAAGGAGCAAGAAAAAGTTCACGTAAAAAAGAAGGAAGCTGAAGAAAGTATTACCAAGGCAAAGCTGAAATGTGTGTTTCTCCTGGGGCTGTTGATTCCACATGGAGACATATGATGCTGTGCCTTCCAATGTCAGTCTCCCCAATTATTTTAATTCCTGGAGTTTTCCAAGTACACAAAGGATTTAACAAATTACAGAAACCACATGTTTGAATTATTCACTGGGCTCCTTATGGCATATTTCCTTCTTATTGACACTGCTTGATGCAAGTGTGTTAATTACCAAATTCCTGGAAAAAGTTTTGTCTTTTTCTCAATAATGGCTTAGGTGCTTTGAATTCTTTGTGGCATGAGGAGAATATAATGAACTAAATTAAAATTATGTGTTCTCAAAGCCTACCCATGTTTACTCCCGTGAGGGGTAGTAAAGTTACCCATGGTAAGTTACCTTGCTTAACGAGGTGACTTAATAAAGTGACACTTCATTATGTTTCATTGCTAGCTTCATAACTTTAGGGGGCAGGCTGCAATTTGTGCCCAGAGACTCACTCTTTCACCTAATTTTATCTTGACTACCATGTGGCAAGTAGCCCTTAGTCCTATGTAGCTAACTTTTTCTTTCTTTCTTGCGTTTTGCAGTTTTTAGGGGGCAGTTTTACAACCTGAAACTACAAAATCACTCCTTGAGACTTCGGAAAACTAATTCCATATAAATTTGAATAAGCAGTAGTGACAACATTCTGTAGAATTCTTCAAGGACCTTTGTTTGTGAGGTATTATATTAAGTTGTTTGATGCTGGGGGAAATCTACCAAACAATAAGAAAAGTGACAATCAAAAAACAAATTGCTTTAATTATGATCATTTAGGCAGGTACTAAGTTGATATTTTCCCTGATAGAACATAAATAGTCAAAAGGCCAGACAAATTCTCTCAGCAAACTTACAGAGCTGATATTATTATTATTATCATCATTATTTTTAGAGACAGGGTCTCGCTCTGTCTCCCATACTGAATTGCAGTGGCATGATTATAGTTCACTGCAGCCTTGCACTCCTGGCTCAAGCAATCCTTCTGCCTTGGCCTCACAAAGTGCTGGGATTACAGGCATGAGCAGGCACACTGGCCCAAAATAGTATTTTTAATGAATACTTTCTGGCATTTTAAAAGTATTTGCCAGTCTACAGGACATGCTTTTAGAGAGGAGCCCTGAGGAGAGTGATTGTACAGAAGCCATGAGTTCTCATCTCTTTCCCTTGAACCGCACTCAATGATGTCTGAGTCTGCGAGGCAGGCCTGGTCTCCCCTGGGGGGACTGGCAGGGCAAATGTACATGGAGTCAGCTTTGCACAGCCTGCTCTACCCATGGAAGACTCTAAGGTCTCAATTTAGAGGCTCGGCGACAGCACACTGCCACTTCAACATTGGTCTTTGGTCATTTCTTCAGCATTTGTGTCTACTTTCTACTGCTTAGAACTTAGAGAAGAAAAGTGGTGATTCATCGATTCCTAACTTTCAATGGCCACGTTAGGCAAGTTGCTTTACTTCCCTAAATTTTTCAGATATAAAATAAAAAGATTGATCACTACTGAAATCCCTTTCAACTATTTCATTTACAACGTTCCTAGGTAACATACTTTGTAAAGTGCCAGATTCAACTGGTTATAATCCAAAGTAGTCAAATGTGCATTTATTTACAAACACTATAATTACTCCAGGTTTTCAACAGAGGTTTGTCCAAATTTGTGACACTTGACATATGGGAATTAAAAAAAACAATAAGTTCTCATCTATATAATTTCTCTGCATTCTTTTGAGGTAGTAGGTCAAGAATCTTCATTTCTATTAAAGGAATTTTACAAACATCTTGATTATGTTCTTATCCCCTTAGGAATAAAAATTTCTTCTGGAAAATCCAAAAGACAAAAAAAGCTGGCATGAAAAAATATATGGATGCAGCATGTGTTCATGAAATAAAGATCCCATGGCCCATTAACTTCAAAGTCAGATTGCTATGTCAAATATCTCAATTGCAAACTATTGCAATGACATATTTTTGCCTAATAAGGAAAAAAGATGAGAGTTCAACTTTTGAACATCTAGATATGCTAAATATTATCCAAGAGATGTTTATATATCCAAGAAGTTTAAATCCTTGCAAAGATTTTGTACTGTAGTTCTTTTTATTCTTATTTTTATAGAGAAGTTAAAGGAAGTTCAGAGAGATTGAATCCCTTGTTCAAGAACACACTGTTAGTAATACCTAGAGTTTGAATCCTTATCTGACAACCCCAGAACCCATCTTTTCAAAACCATTCCCACCACTCTGCCATAAGCTATCCTGGGTGGTAGTGACAGAAAGAATGTGAAGTTATCCATAGCACATTGTGATGATAGGGTGATTTTTCACTGCTGACAGGATAAGCTTCTTTTATACTCCCATCATCTGGGCTTGTTTTAAAAGAGCATCTATAGTCAGGCTTGGTGGCTCAGCCTGTAATCCCACGCTTTAGGAGGCTGAGGTGAGTGGATTGCCTGAGCCCGCGGGTTCGAGACCCGCTTGGGCAACTTGGCGAGACCTCATCTCTACAATAAATCAAAAAATCAGCTGGGCGTGGTAGCGCGCGCCTGTAATTCCGGCTACTCGGAAGGC
>CAUYQG010230362.1:0-22279 GCA_963574415.1 Tarsius wallacei
GCGCATGCCTGTAGTTCCAGCTACTTGGAAGGCTGAGGCGGAAGGATCGCCGGAGCCCAGCAGGTTGAGGCTGTGGTGGCTGGGAGTGGCCACTGCACTCCAGTCTGGGTGACAGAGTGAGACTCCAACTCAAAAAAAAAAGGCTAAAAGAATGAAACAACTGAATTTTATACAATGCACATGAGAGTACTTAAAACAATGCCTGGCATATACCAAGAAAAGAAAGATGAAAAATAAGAACTCAAATTAATGGTAAGCTACAACGAGTAAGCATAGGCCCTGAGAGTTCCCAAGCAGAAGAGTAAAGAAATCAGATTTTTTACATGCTTCATTGTGCTGGCAGTCTCTGTGATACTGAATAAGTTTATTGGGTTGGGGGACTGCTCTAGTGATGTCTATAAAAGGAGTGTGTTGCCCTGCTCCGTGCCTCCTGCTCTATGCAATGGTTCTGAAGTAAGGCCTGGACGTAGCACAGAAGGGGAAGTTTGCAAGCTGAAGATTCAGGAACAAGCATCCTCATTCTTGGTGTTCATACTAACAAGTATGAACAAGTGTTCCCACCAAGGTTTGAGGAATTTGTAAGGAAGTACTGCTTTGAGATTTGTTGTTTCTAATGTTGCTATAATGAAATAATTTCTCAATGCCTGGGAAGAAGAAACAGGCTGCAAAGGTAAGAGAAGAGAGAAATCCCCTACAGCTAAGGAATTACTGCCTCAGAATGCTTCCTGGAAGAGGTGATGTTTTGGTTGCATGTTGAAGAATGAGTAAATTTTGCTAGGCTGAAATGGTGAACACATCAGAAGGAAGCACATACATGTGAATACGCTGAGAACAGAAAGTGCAAAACAAATCTGTATGACAGCAAAGTTTCCTTTTGAAAGACTTACAGTAACTGAACAATGGGAGATAAGCCTGGAAATACAGAGACTAATTGTAGAGACCATGGATGCCAAGTGAAGGAATTTAAGCTCTTTTTAATAAGCTGTAAGAAGAAGCTCTAAGGAATATTTGAAAAGAGAATAATATAATTTTCATTTTTCAAATTTAATTTTATCACTTGAAATTACATTCAAATGATTGAAATTCTAAAAAGTAAAAGAGGGAACACAGCAAAACATCTCCCTCCCATCCCATTAGTTTTTCACCTAATACCTTTCCCCATGGGCAACCAAGTATCCATTCCTTATGTATCTTTCATTAAATGTTCTATACATACACAAGCAGACACTGTGGGTGTGTATATTTTTTACCTCCCCTTTTTATACAAATGAAAGTGTCTTATACATACTGTTTTGCATTTTGTTTTTTTCACATATCAATATATCTTAGATAATTTTCCATTTTAGTAAAAAGCTATCTCATTCTTTTTATAGCTACATGGTACTATATTCCGTTGTTTGAATATGCCAATAATTTATTTAACCAGTGTTTAACGAACAGAGGCTATTTTCAATCTTTGCTGTTAAAAACAATGCTTCAAAAATAGCCTTATCCATATGTCACTTCCACATGTAAAAATACATATCTGCAGGATACATTCCTGGAAGTGGTTTTGAGGGCTTGAAGGGTATATATATTTGCGATTTTGATAAATTTTGACAATCACCTTCCTTAGAGTTAATGCCAATTTATACTCCCATTCTACCAGCAATGTATGAGTGCCTATTCCCTCACACCTCTGCCAACACAATATGCTTCATAATTTAAATGTTGCCTCAGGAAGATTAATCAGGTTATATGCATAAGAGGACAACCCCATTTAAATTTAAAACTGGATGAATACAGCATATGCTCTTTGGATAAATTTAATTTTGATTGGGAGAAGTAATTTTAAAGCTACATATCTCCATACCGCCTAGAAAAAAGTTCCCTCATTCCTTTTAGTCAAAAGCCATGCCATTCTCCAGCTCTCAGGTGAGTAGCTTTTAGCTGGAGATAAAAAAAAGGGAATATGACCTGTGAAGGGCAGAGTGGTTCTAGGGCAGAGTCAGCACTATAAGCAGCTTCCAAATACTCCAAGTCAGAAGTAAGGCTCTGTGTCAGCAAGCCCAGGAGTAGGAAAAGACAGGTTAGGGGAAATTTGCACAGTGACCTACTGAGGTGGAGCTGCTGGGGAAATGACAATCTTACCTCAGCAAGAAACCCATGGAAAGTAATTTTAAAATGCAACACCAGATTCTTCCTCAGTCCTTCTAGTGCCTGTGAGCAAATATGTCTCATCCCTACTCCTGCTTCCCACTCCCACCTCTCCTTTACAACTAATATTCTAAAAGCCTTGCAACTGCAAACTACTTCTGCCCATATGTTTCTACTTCTTTCCATTACCTGCCCCCCCCCCCACATAGATTGGAGGCTCCCTAAGGACAGGAACTTCCTTCCTGTTGCTTTAGAACCCGTTTTTCACTCTAGTTTCCACAGGATTAGCTTAAGATCTGTACTTGAGTAATTTAGACTGATTCAAGCTATGGACCTCCCCAATCACCTTATGAAACTTGCCATCATGCTGTGTCTTATGCTGGCCAGAGAGAGGCCATACCTTAGCCAGTTGGGACCCTGTTAAATAGAGACTCAGAATACCTGAGTGTATATCTTCTACTGAGAGATGGTTTGCCTTCTGTACTAGCTCGTGCAGAAGTTTTTTCTGCCTCAGTCTTTTCTCTCTGAGAACATTTTTAAAATTGTTGATGCACTTATTGAGGTAAATGGTCTCTGTACACACTTGCTCTAGGCTTAGTCTGCTCTGCTTTGGAGATTCAGGCCTGGAACAAGTCTCACTTCCCAGACATGGAGCCACAGAAAAACTTGGCAATGAATATGCAAGAGGTGAGTTATTAGAAGCAAGAGAGGAGTTGCTTGGATCCTGAGGGGTTTGTTCTCCCTGTGTGGAGATGCCCACTCCACCAGAGACCACACTGAGCAAGCTCTCACTCCCCTGACTCCCAGGGCTCTCCACTGAGCAATCCGGGGCACCCCCAGAACTGACTGTCCCAAGAAGTCGATCACTGTTCTCTGACTGGGAACCACTCTCATTGCTTTCCAGGTCCTCAGGACTGATGGACTCACTGTTTTCCAGTTTCTGAAATACCCCCTGCAGAGCTGAACGAAAATGGTAAATTGCTCGGCCCAGTTTACTTGAATAAAACTTAATTTCTGCATCCTCATCCTCCTGTGAGCCACCCAGAACACAAGAGGACTTGTCAAAGACATCCTTAAGGACCTGAGCAGCACATTCCTCCTCTTCATTCAGGTCAATATGAACCATGTCACTGAAAGTCTCAGGTCCTATGATAATTTCCTCCATCATGCTGTCACAGCTCAGAGCTGCAAGCCTTCTGGACTTGTCTGTCAAAAGATCCTCTAGCTGCTTTGAGCTCAGAATATCAAGCCCGGCTTCACAGTCTAGGACCTTGTCCTCTACATTTATTCTCTCTGTCTTCAGCAACCCAGACAGTGACAGGCAGCTGCTGGCCTCACTTTTATTGCTGCAGTCATTTTCTGGTTTTGCTCCTTTACATGCTTCAAGTTCTTGGCTACACTGTTTGAAAACCTGGGAATTCCCAGAATCCTCTTCTTTTGAGATTAACGCTGAGGCAGGTTCCTCAAATTGATGGAGGGTAGATAGAGAAGCCTTTTTCCCTACCAGTTTACCACAGCTGCCACTGATAGCTTGCGATGTTCTTGATGTTCCTTTTACTTCTTCCTGCTTCTTAGACATATCACTTTCCTTTGCTGAATTGTTCTTGAGTAGGAAGCAAAGGCCTTGCTGCTCAGGGATCTGGTGTTTTGTGTGGTGATTCTGAGCCCTCATCTGATATGGTCCTGTTATGGATCCTCTGTCCCCTTTTTTCACCGGAAGTGGTTCATCGTGGTATGAAGAATTCCCACTATGATCCTGAAGTTGTTGCAAACATGATATTGGCTCCTTTTGGGGATTCTTACAGCCCTGTAGCCAGCTTGGTTCTTCTCTGGTGGCAATCTGGACCCCTACACTCTGCAGTAAGATGGATTTCTGCAAGATGAAGTCTCTATGCTCTATATGGGCAAGCTTCACAACAGTGGGCCTAGGGGCAGGGCATTTGCCTGTCCTGTAAGCCTCTTTGATGTACCTGTTGCACTGCATGCCATTAACACAGAGGTGCTTGGCTAGGAAGCTGTCCACCAGTTCCACAGTATTTTCTCCATCTTGCTCAGGAAGTCCATACAAATACAGAATGGCTTCCTCACTAGGTCTGTCCATATGGGGTCCCTTGGTCTTTCCCCCAACACATACCTTAGCCAGGGAGCTGCTGCCCCCCTGCAAGCCTTCTATTTCACTCAGTACTGAGTCTACACAGCTAGAGACTTCATCCACTGAGCCCCGGACTTGGCTTAGATGCTGCCGCAGCTCAGCAATCTCAGTCTGGAGACGGCTGATGCCTTGCAGCTCTCTGATGATATATTCTACTACATCTCCCAAAGGTTCTCGCTGTTCACGGTGACAGCCTTGGCTGGTGCCTCTGGACAAAAGGGCCTTGGCTTGGTTCCTCTCTGAGGGCTCTTGACAGCTTGTGGTAATGTTGGCAGATGAAAGGTCCTGAGAACCAGACCCTGAAATGCAGGCAGTGGAGCCCAGAGTAAGCTGGTTATTGGCCTGCTGCCCAAAGCTGCAGAGCTGGGCCAGGTCCCCATCTCTATCTCCACCAGTGGCTGAGGCTGCTGACCCATGGCAAGGGGGCAAGGAGTTGTCCTCTGGCAAGAATCCAGCAGGGGCGGAGGACTTCGTCTTGATGCCACACACAGTTTCTGCCTTAGCCTTATTTGGGGAGAGCCTGGAGGAGGGTCCCAAGGTGACCATGATTTCTTCCTCTGACTCTTGCAACAGTCGCTTCATTTTCTCCCTCAGGGTCTGAGGGGTTCTCTGCTTCTTCCTCTTATTTCTAGTCAGGAAGCGTAATAAGGATTGTTTTGGATGGCAACAGCCTGTACTGCTTTTTTCAGTTTGTTTCTAGCGATTATTGCTGGCTGATGCCTTGGGCTTAGCCCACAGTGCTGCCTGGAATAGCCCCATGTATGGCCTCCAAACCTGGCACATGCCCCTGGATCTTGACTTGACTTAACCTGTAGCTAGTAAAAAAGGAAAATAGTACACTCAGGTCAGAAAGCAGCAGGATAATTTTCATTCGAATCAAGCTGTGTCAAGCAGGAATAAGAACATTACCCCCTAAGATTATAGAAGTCAACTCTGACCTGTGTCCCAACCCTGGCCTTAAAGGCTATGGACAGTCAGTTCTCTCTCCCTGGCTTCCCGTTACAGTATTACATAAAATTAAATCAAGTCCTGTGTTCTTGGCAAGTGCCCAAAGTCATCAGTATTGAGACAAGCTGCTGGGAGGTAAATGAGGTAAGGTCAATGAGTGACACCTTATTTGAACCTTAACAAAATTTGGTACTAGGGTCTTGCTCAGGAATGAACAGACGCTTAATCACCAAGGCTCAAATCACATGCACAGTGAACGACAAGACAGAATGGTTTTTTTCCTTTCGTTTCTAGTTTGTTATTCTGGTGGAGACTGTACTACTCAAGCCTGTGCTTATAACATAAAGTCTTTTCCCTTTGTTTAGTGATAGCAGTCATTCACTTGGAGAAAGAATCATGGAAGTATTTTAAACTTGGAGGAAAAATAGTTCTACACTTAATTCTAAAATATGATGGTACAGTATGGAAGTCACTGACCAGATTCAGGTGGCATTTAGCATGTTTGGATCTAGAAGAGCAGGTAGCCAAAGGCACATGTATGATGGACTCAACTGGGGATGAAGAAGGCTGAGGCTTAGCCTGTTCCTTATCTCCACTTAACAGTCCCTGAGGGCTTGTGCAGTTAATCAGTGCCCAGGTTTAGCTTTCCTGGCCCACAGAGGATCCCTCAGAGCACTATGGTAAGTGATTGTCCAGCACACTATCCACTGCTCAAGTAGCACAGGGTTGCTTCTCACCTTCTGCCTGGCCTGGAGAGACACTGCATGGGACAGGTGGGAAGCTGGTTACTTCTCAGAGGATTCCAGGGTGCTTTACTACAGTTTTCCAGAAAGGTGAAGACAGCCCTGCCACCAGTCTTGTTCCTACATCCTAAACTACTGGTGACTATACTACGGAGGCAGAAATGACTATTACCTTGTGTGGGGTGGAAATCCATTCTCTTTTTACTGGGAATGTGAAAAGAAGAGGGAAAGAGCAGAGTGGAAAGTACAAAGGGGACAGCAGAGACCCAGGAAGCACATGGGATTGCCAATACTCTCCAGTTCTGCTAAGTCACCCTGGGAGAGGTAAGGTGGGTTAGAGGGAGACATGCTACCCTTCATGTTCTTTGACCAAAGATGCTTTCCCCATTTTCTAGATTTGACTGAGATTTCTAAACCTTCTAAGCCCCTGCCTCCTTTTATTTTCCAAGTACTCAAGTAAATCCTAAAAAGGGAAAACTGCCTTAAAGGCCACAAGTAGACTGTTCTCACAGCAACTCATTTTCAGGAAAGGCCACCACCTACATATATAGTCTGTGGTCCTGAAATTTAGAAGCACTATGCTTCCCCAGACTAGGAGAAACCAAAACAAGTCACAGGACTTGGGAAAAAGATGAAACTGACTCCTTTTACTAGAAATAACTAGGCCAAAAACCAAGAGACAAAAAATAGATGAATTTCCAATTCATATCTCCCCTCTTCTCTCCAGCTCATCTAAGAACTCTATTTCATTGAGGAATTCCTTATCTGAGAACCCTACCCATCCTCAAGGTCTCAAAGTGCTAGGACCAGCCATACCCCTAACCTGGCCAACTTAGTCTAGTCTGCAAGGATGTTCTATGTGTACAACCTACTGACTGGAATTCCTTCTTGTTAGAATTCCTGGGTCGTGGGCTTGGTGCCCAGCTACCTAGGCAGACAGACCAAGCCCTCAATTCTAGGGTACTTTACATTCTTCCTTTTCTCTTCCCACAAGTACACTCCTTTCATTTCTGAAGACACTCCTTTCATTGCTTCCTAATCATACAGGGATTGGGTATCCCTGATTTGAGCATCCCTGGTGCTAGCCCTGAACAATGTCCCTGGCTCTACAAGGGCTGGAGCTACCAATTGGTCTTTCAGGTTTGCCCCCAAATAGAAAGATTGCTTATTAAACCAGGATGGAAGCTCTGAGTATATATAACCACATGAAGCCAGGAGCAAATGCCACTGGACTGACAATCAAGAGACTTAAATTTGGGTCTTGTTCCAGCAGTGCTCTTGGGTTGAACACGTGATGTCTCTGTGAGTTAGTTTCTTTATCTGCAAAGTGGGGAAGACAATTACAGGAATGTTTTAAAGCTAAAATGAGAGATTGATACTTAGTAAAGTTAAAGTACTGCAGTGTTATTACTACTGAATGACAAGTCAAAAAAAGTGGGGAAACCAATACTTTCTAAGCCAAGCATCCAACTAAATGGTATAATTTGAGTGAGCTGTGGCGTCTACCCCTATCCTACCTTTCCCAGTCCCTTCCAGTGGTCTACAGCAGTGTCTAGAATCCCACCAGTAGAGTGTCACCCTTTGAGTTACTCCTCCTTCCTCCCAGAAGTTTTATTTTTAGGGTAAGAAAAAAGAGAAGCAAATCACGCAGTTCCCCACCCTTCATTCAGGTGTCAAGAGGCCTGCCATATTCTTTCAGACATCCTGAAAGCATGAGGAAGAAGCAAATGGCTATAGGAGCAAGCTTTTTCTCTCTAGTGCTGGGAAGTCCAGAATTCATTGCCAGGTCCCCCAATGCCAGTTCCACTTTGGTTCAGATGAGGCCATTTGTCAGGAACAAAAATGAAGGTGACTCCCGAGTCAGCTACTGCTTCAGTGCAAGCTAGGCTAACTTGGGGCCTATCTGCTTTTGTCCCTCAGATCAATACTCCATATAAACTTGGTCTCACTTCCTGTATAGTCTTATGAGGTATCCCCTTCCCGACTGCTGTGCCTACCACATGGCTGGCCAGCCACACAAGAGGCAAATGGCACAGCCACTGAGTTCAGTGCCCTTTCCTATGGCCTCCTGAAGAACTGAAGACAGCGCTGCCTGCTTCCCCATGACACTGACAAATAGGAAATTTCCAACCAGAGCTGCCATAGCAACTGCTCCAAGCCCAAAACAAAGACATTTGCTTCTATAGTAAATAAACAAAACCCTACAAATCTGAGTTGGTAGCCACTGCCCCTGGATGACTTCGAACTTAAGAATGCCTTCTGGTGATAAAGGTTCCCTAATGGAACCAAACTCACTTAGTCATCTAGGTCTTTAGGCATTGACAGAGCTCAATGTGATTCCCAAAGGATCATCCATCCCAAAGGATCATCCAGTCACTTTGCTCAGAGTTCAACAGGATATCATAAGCCAGAATGGATTGAAGAGGCAACCTTCAGAGCCAGGAGGCCCAGTTCACCTCCTTCCCCAGCCTCTCTTAGCTACGACTGGCCACAGAAATGAAATGACAGGAGCCAAACTATAAGAAAAACTATTTGGTCTTCAAGTCAATTAAACTGGATAAGTACTTACCGGGTATGCCAAGCTATGTGCCAGGGATACAAGATAAAGTCCCTGTTCTCTAATATCTTAAGGTTTAAAGAGAGAGAGAGAGAGGCATACAGACGATCACAATATAAAGTAATACATATTATAATAGAAGTTGTAATTAAAAGCAAGCATTGAATTCCAGGCCTGAAGAATAAGGAGGTGAGAGACTCAGCAAAATCTGGCAGGCAAGGCCACAAAGAAGTAATGTGTGAGCTGGCATAGGATAAGTAGGATTTGGGGCATACCCAGCCATCTCGTTTTTTTCCAGCAATCCAGTGCTGTCACTCTGCCCTATCCTGTTGGCCGATCTATTCTGATCAGCTCTCTAAATTTCACACATATACTCTCAGAAAAAAATATACCTTTCTGTGCTCCTTTCCTAAGGAATGCCTAAGGCTGAGAAAAATAAGGCAGCTCTTTGAAGAGACATCTGCATTTGAAAAGGGAACACATCAAAACAAAATGAATTAATCAAAAGGATTAAAACTTTAATGATGGAAAGCTGAGAATAACTGCAGGGAGTAGACCCCTTAAATCACACTGCATCAGCACCAGTCTACCTATAAAAAAAGTCAAGAGAAAAAAAACTCAGTTTTCTGAAATGGCTAGTTATGTTATCCCTCTCTCTGACTTGTCAAACACATGTGATTAGGAATGTAACCATTTCTTGTAAAAACTGCTTCTGACCTAAATCTTAGCTTGGAGGAAACAACCAGGGGATCTCTGGGAACAGGCCAGGACTTTATGTACACATATCAAGCAGTCTCTGACTTTGTGTGAAACAATCCCAGCAAGCAGAAAGCCAAGAACTCTGAGCCACCCATAGGGGAGAGATCATTCCTGGGCCACTAACCGATTATGCTTTGTAGCTAATATGATAAGATAAATGGATTTCTAGGGTCACAGCATGTAGGGGAACTCTTAGGATGTTAATCTATGGGAAATTATAAATGCCTACAGAGAATCTTGCCCCAGATCAAAGGCGTAGAAAGGTCTTACTTAGTATTGCAGTTCTTAGGACTTGCCATCCCTCTTCATCAGCATTATGAAAAGACCCTTTTATAGACCAGAAGCTGGACACATGCAAAGGAAAGGAAACCCCAAGCCTCCATATCTAAGAAGGAAAACAACCTCAGGTGAGATATAGTTAAGGTACAGTAGCTCCTCTGAGATTTTTTTCTGAGTAGGCCCCTGACATTGGCTCTGTCCTTGGCCCATTTAGTCCAGTTTTGGCAACAATCCTGCTGGGTCAGTTTAGTGAAAAGCTCTCACCCTTGATTTCTGATCAAATTTCTCATCCTGCACCCTTAATAACTGATTATGGCTTGGTATATGACCACATTTCTTATCTGCTATTCCTGATATCTCATCACCCTGACCAGACTTCAGCAAAAATCCTATTAAATCAGGATTCCATTAGCCAGAATCCCCCTTGATATTTCCTCTTAGTAATTTTCCATCCACTGCCCCCACCTTGCTCCTTGACTAAATTCCCACTTTTCCTTATATTTGGAGTTGAGCTCAATGCTCACCCCTACTACAAAATCCCATTGTTATAGTCCCCCCACATAAAGTCTGTCTTACCATCTTTAACAAGTAACAAAATAAATTTTTTCCTTCACACTCATCCTACCCTCTTTTTCCTTACTACCTCAAGGCTCCTGTGAGTAGACTGAAAAAGGCATATGAGCAAGAATCTACTCACTGGACATCCCCTCCACCAAAAAAACCAATCTCTATTCCCTTACTCTAGTATTTTCTTCATGGAACTTATGTCACTTGATGGACAGTATATTTATTTGGTTGTTCATTATCTGTTTCCCTCCCCCACTTCTTCATTCTAGAAGGGATTCTGTTTTGTTCTAAACTGTATCCCTAGCACCTGAAACAGTGCCTGTGCTCAAAACAAACAAACAAAAAAAACCCAAAGCAAATAAAAAAACTGTCACTGACGAAAGGAGAACACAAAGAGTTGGACAATTCCTAGAGAATATCTAGGTCCAGGGTCTCACAATACATTGTGATCTAGACTGTGGAGTAGTTTTGTGATCATAGGGTTTTTCCAAGTTTTTAATTTGAAAGTCTTTAGGCAGAGCAGGTACTCTAGCTTGTCAAAAGCCCTATTACCCTTAATCCTGAATGACACCTTCGTTGCTATTTATGTTTTACTTTGGCAGGCCCCTAGATGGAAGGTTCCTATTTGAGGACCCACAGTGGGTGTGAACTCCAATACATTGAATGCTGTTTCTTATTTGTTTCTGAATTCTCAATGCCTAGCACAGGGAATTACTAGGCCAAGTACACAGCCTGACACACAGTAATAACTCAGTGCCATGGGAAGAATAAATGAATTGATGGCAGAGCTGAATTAGAATCCAGGTCTCCTAGTTTCTCATCCACTTCTGTTTTCATGACAACCCGCTGTCTTCAAGTTCTGAGTTTCCTATTAGACTGACAGTTTTACAATGAAAAAGGGTTCTAAGCCAAGGTGGAAAACTCTCCCCAGTTATTCTTACAATTTTCTGAGAACTCACACAGGACAAAAAATAAAATAAAAATAAAGAGGGTGGCGGCAGCACTGGCCTCTGTGAGACTGTCAATTAGCTGGTATCTCTCCAGTGTATGCAATTAGCAGAGAGAGAAAGAGAGAGGCCCTGCCATTGTTCCTGTCATCCCTAGAGCTGCCATGATGGGGCTTCCAGTTGGAAAAGCTGCCCTTATCTTTGTGTTAGTGATGGGCCTAGAGCAGCACTAGCCAAAAAAATATGTGAGCCACACATGTAATTTTAAAATTTCTAGTAGTCACCAAAAAAAAAAAGAAAAAAAAAGGAACAGGTGAAATTAATTTTAATGTATCTTATCTAACCCAATAGCCAAAATAGCATTTCAAAATGTAATTAATATAAAAAATTATTAGTCATATAGTTGCATTCTTTTTCTTGAAATCTAGTGTGTATCTTATGTTTACAATGTATCTCAAATTAGACTAGCTGCACTTCAAGTACTACTCAGCAGTTACATGTGATCAGCGGTTACCATATTGGACAACAATGCTATAGAAGTCTGGGATGGGTAATACTCTGAAAAGGCTTGCAAAGCTGACATTAGAAGCTCACTGCAAAGGGCAGACTATCATCCCAAAGGCAGCAGAATGTCCTGTTCTTCCACTCATCTTTTCACCTGCTCACTTTGATCCTAGATGAAAACAGTGCATTTCTATTTTGTGTAAAGTTCAATACTCCCCAAGACTACAAAGAACAAAGTATCAAGGCCTCAACCTGCAGAAGACAAGAACTTTTCTCCCTCTCAACCCAAACCTTTCGTGATACCCCTTGCTCTATATAGCTTCTTTCCAATACTCTGGGCAAAACCACAAGATAAACCTATTTACTTCAAAAGAAGCTACCCCCTCTAATGGAAGACTTAGAGACCTCTCACAGATAAGAGCATAATCTCAATGCAGCTGGATTGCAGGTATGCTATCTTACACAACTCACACTAGGGGGACACATAATAGTAAAAGTTTATATTTGTTTAGAATTTTCACTATACATGATTCCTATTTTATCATCACAACAATCCTGCTAGGCAGGAGGGTTGTTATTATTGTTTTGAATTATTATTCTGATTTCATAGGTGAGAAAAATGAAGCTCAGAGAGGTTAAATGACTTCACCAAGGCCACACTGAGTACAGGCAGGATTTAAAAGTGAGTGTTCAATTTGCAAAGTCAGTACTCTTTTATCATATATGCATGATATAAATGGACAGACTATCTAATATGCATGTGTGCATACACTCAAGACTGAGAAAACTCAAGATGACTTTTCTGTTTACATGGCATATGAACGCATGAGAAGGATGAATTAATATGTTACGATAGTATTTTCTCTCTCTCTTACACAGTCACACACACATGCATACACACAAAGAATGGAAAGGCATCTGAATAAACATAGCATATATACAAGAACAGGAAGGTTACTTGAGTACATGCATACTCGTGTGAGATGAAGAGATAGCTTATATATATATATATAAGGAGTGATAGATTTATTCTGTATATTCACGTAAGGTGAATGAATGAGTTGTCTATATGTATTAACATGCAGGAGAGGAATGGACAGTTTTTTTAATGAACACATATGGGAACATCAAAAAGGAGAAACAGATTATTCGTATACAAGTATGCACACATCTAGAAGGTAGTTGGGTTACTTGTATACATACAGGAGAGTGCCAACGAGGAATGGATGGTCAGATTATCAGCATACAAATATATGCACATGAAGATTCTACCCCAGTGCTGAGTATGCTACTTTCACTCATTATAATGACCCCTACCAGCAAGTTGGCTCAAGCAGTTATATAATTAATGTAGCTGCTCCATATTCCACCCACTAATGCTTTGCTTTTTGTCCCTGCTTGTCGTTCAGAGTCAGTCATACACTCGGTACCACTTACCTTACTGCTGCAACCGAAATTAGGGTTAAGAAAATGAAAAGAAAAAACCAAACCAAACCAAACACATTAAAACCATTAATTCTCAAGTTTTAGATTGCAAGTACTGTCTTTAAAGAAGAAATCCATCCAGAAGCACTCCTGGGTTTTGCCGTAGAAGCCACAGAATGAACTTTCTGAGCCAAAGTACTGCTGCTTGACCAACCAACAAACACAGCCAAGAGCTATTATTCTCAGTTGCACCCAGCTAGCTGTCTGGCTCCATGGTTCAAAGTTGATGAGATGAACAATGCCCCGCAGAGAAATCCCTCAGTGAAGGGCTGGGCAGGAGTCTCACTGGCTGCAAATGTAGGAATCCAATCTAGTCCACACCTCTCTGCCGAGGGGGATTCTGACGACCAGCCTGCTGAAGGCAACAGCAGTCAAACTTCAACTGGATGTGGAATTGTAACTCAATCGATTCTGAGCATTGAGACTGAGACAGAAAGCAGGGCAGCTCCTGCTCCTGCTGCTGCTCCTCCTCCTCTCCAGCTGCTTCCTGCCTGCAACCTCCCATAGGGCACCAGCCCTCCTCACACGTTCCTGGCGCGCACACCCCTTCCCAGCACACTCACGCATACACAACCCTCGCCAGCAAGCTCACTCACACACCCTTGGTGAACGTCTCTCCCTTTCGCTAAATATAGATCTTACTCTCTCCCCTCCCCCATTTCCTTCCTCCGTTTTTCTCCCCCCTCATTTTTTTCCCCCTGCCTATTCACCTCTCTCACGTTTCAGCTATAGAATATAAAGAGACATAAGACAGAGCCCTATACTTTGAGGAGATCCCAGGATCAGAGGAAAGCCAGAATGCAGCATTCTTGCTGTGGAGCTGCTAGAAAACAATACAAAGGGAGTCTTCCCTTCTATTGAGACAGGCTCTAGGTTCATTGGTTTGTTTTGTATGTATATAATCTGACCTTGACATTTGGAGAAGCTGAAGGACAGGTAAAACATCCAAGTGCAGTTAACATCAGTGATATGTTCTTGGGTAGACATTTAGTTCAGTTCTTTCCAAACAGCCACCACAAGAGACTCAACCTGAAAACAAGCACTCCCTTAGGCTATGCCAAGGCAACAACTAGGGAGACATAGGGGAAGTTGGGTGAGCTGAGATGGACCCTCTACTGCGGAAATCTGGACTGAAGATGGTTTTGGAATCCAGAGTTAGGAACTAAGTGCCCTAAAGTAAGTAACCACATTGATCAAAAAGCTGTCTAAGGTTCAGGATCCTGTTTGAATCACCCCAAATTTCCCAATACTTCTTTGCCAATGGCAGCCCAACTTCCTAGAAACTTGCTGTCAGGTAGCTCTCATGTGGCTCTAATTTCTAATAATTCAACAATCCTAGTTAGAACTCATTGGGAAATTGAATACCCTTATCTTCAAAGAATATTCAAGTTGTTCACTGCAACCTGATGTCTAAGCCAGGAACCCTTGAAGCTCTAGAGTATAAAATACATGAAACATAACATCCCTTTCCACTCTGTAACTACAGGACAGGAACAACCTTGCTTGATGAGCTTAGAGAACCCCAGAATCCTTCTCAATATAGAGTTCTGATTAACCAGTAACAATCCAGTGAAGCCGTTCCTATTCTCCCCTGAGCCTGATCTAATAAGAAAAGGTGCTCCCCCTTAGACCAAGAGTAGGTGGGCAAATTTGACTCACCCATCATGCCCCAACTCACCCATCATGCCCCAACCAGGCTCTCAAACCAAGATACTTCTGCTGCCCTGCAACATTTCTTCTGACAAGCCATAATAGATCATGGCCACTTTAGCCCACAAATCAGGTAGTCAGTCTATGGGGGCCTTCCTAGGATCTTTCACTGCAAAATAGGGAGCTCTTTATGGTCAATAAAACAGGCTTTTAAATTAAGATGATTTCCTGGTCAGGCACGGTGGCTCATGTTTATAATCCCAGCACTTTGGGAGACCAAACTGGGAGAACTGCTTGAGTCCAGGAGTTTGAGAACAGTCTGGGCAATATAGTGAGACCTCATCTCTAAAAATAAAATAAAATAAAATAAAATAATCTGGGTGTGGTGGTACACACCTGTGGTCCCAGCTACTGAGTCCAGGAGGTCAAGGCTGCAGTGAGCCATGATTGTGCCACTGCACTCTAGCATGAGACTTTGACCAAAAAAAAAAAAAAAAAAAGGAATGCTTCCCTTGGTTTATTCAAGAACCTGAGGAGAAAGGGTTGATTCCAGAGCCAACATTTGCCTCCCTATTGCATTCTTCCAATAAAATTGCTTCCCCCTCAACCAAGAAGAAAATTTAGATTCTAAGAGATGCTAAACAACTCACTTCTTAACCATCTACCTAATTATGCAGCCAACACTGAAGGCAGAGCAAATACCTCCTAACCCAGTTGGGAGCTGGCTGGATGACAGAAGAGATAAGGGCTGACAGCACAACTATAACCACATCTAAATACAGAGGAAAAAAATAACTTGAAAACTGTCAAATTTCAGTGGAAGTCACAGCCAATTTACTGTGGAGTTTCCCATACTTCAGCCAGGAGAAAGAGGTAAAGAATTTAAAACAAGAAATATAAGGAATACTGATTAAGTCAGAATTTCCTTTCTATCTCTGCAGCCACTCATAAAGAGCCCAGAACAGTGGCTGTCATTATCAGGTTTGGGTCTGGACTTCCTAGGATGAGGAGAAGCTCAAACTCTCAAGACTGGGGAAGATCCCCAGAGCTAAGACATTGCCTAAAGAACATACTTCTTGCCTCATCCACCAATGGCTCCAAGGCCTGAGTAAGACCTCCCAATGGCATTCCTGAGTCTAATGGGACCCTTCTTGTCACCCAAACACATTTAGCCCATTTCTCTAAGCAGCTTGGGTTTTCCAGGAAAACAAAGGCTCAGACAGTAGAAGATGTGTTTAGCATATGAGGCATAAAAAGTCTGCTATTTCTAGATACAGTCTTCAAACTTATATGGTTTTGGCCACACAGCTGGGATTTGTTTCATGAGGAAAATGGTTTGTATCTTTCTACCTTCCCATGTTTCAGCAAAAGCAAGGAGGTAAATAGGTGGGAAAGTGGTAAGCAGCAGTCAGTGTAAATGCTGGTTTAAAAAAAAAAAAGGCAAGGCTCCTTCTGCCACTGTTCCACAAGGCCCACAGAGTGCCAGACATCATATGACCAAAGGACACCAGGCCTCCTCACTGGACTAGCCTTTTAGAACAGGCAGGCAATTTCTGTTTTTTGAGCCACATGAGCAACAATGTAGTGCCCTTGTCACAGTGGATCTGGCCCCTAAGAAACTGAAAGTATGGGGTGCTTTTCAGAGGTAAGAAGCAGCACAGCACCCACCTCAGCTAGGAAGCTTCCTCAAAGCAGGGCTGCTCAAGAGCTAGCTGGGCAGAACTGGAAAAACAGATTGGGTTAAGAAGGGAAAGGCATTTATCCAGAAGCTGTGAAATGCTCTGAACAGACATTCTCAAGGCCTGGTTCCCAATTTAAATCTTTGCAAGGATCTTTGCCTAGAGACAGATGAGTCAAGATGGAAATTCAACATGAGACACTGACACTCACGCAGAGTTGTGGGAAGGTTCAGAGCTGCAGGAGCTCTAAAGGGGAGCCAAATGGGTGGGTTAGTCAGAAGACCACCTGGTACACAAAATTCTTCAGCTAAAGCAACTGAGTGGTGTCGCAGGCCTCACCAATCACAATTTCTGCTCCTCCCTCACCCCCATACAGACCAGTCTCCCTGAGGCCAGATACAACTGGTCTAGAAGCAAAGAACACACCTGCTCCAAACCTGGCCTGCTTTTCAGGTATCACTGTCAGAGACAGGCTGGGCCAGGACCAGCAGATGCTGACCTTATCACCAATATCAACAATCACAGACACAGGATGCAAAGGATAGCTGGAGCCAGTGTCTAACTTATGCAGGAGCCACTTGTGATTGTTTTTCTTTTCTACCACTAAGGAAAGCCAGAGCAACATGAAGAGGCTGACATGTAGTCACAGCTGGGATTTGTTTCATGAGGAAAATGGTTTGTTCTGGTGATTAAGAAAATCCCTCCCCTTCCATAGAATTATGCTCCCTACTCACTGAGAAGGTTCACTACTGAGAAACTACTATATATGTAGCAGAGAATGATGGGCAACAGGAGGTGATCCTCCTCCTTCCCTGAGAAGTATGCTACCCTAAGGGAGTGACAAGCCTGTCGAAGATGTGCTGACTTTACTGATGTGCTAAGACATAGTGGCTTTGCCACCTAAATTGGACCCGACAAGCTGCAAGGCAGGCCCTAAGGTTTCATAAATTGCTGACAAATCTCAGTCGGACAATCAGGTCAAGCACCAACCCTGATGAGCAAAAACTTGAACATAAAGAGTCCATAAACTCCTCTGGACTTCCCAGCTAACCAGTTAGGTTTTCAGTCTGTACCTCCAAAGGGTAAGGCCCCTGTATCCATTTCAGGGTCAAATAATTAAGAACTCATACTCATAAGCAACCTATATGCCTACTGTCCTCTCTCATAAGACTGGTCAAAAGTCACAACTCCCAGATTTAGGACTAATGCAGGTCCTGAACTAGTATCTATTTATATAGGTATATCCCAGCCCAATCCATAGAGTCCATTGGTCCTGCGCTATACCCAAAGGAAATCTCTATACTCAAAGGCAGTCAAGGAGCCATATGCTAAGGATTCTCTAAAAGAAATCCAGAATTTGAAACTTGTGACTGTTTGCCTTTTCTACCTCTAAGAAAGCCTGAAGCTACATGAAGAGGCTGACAATGGAGAAGTGAACCTCTTGTACTAAAAGGAGACTAAATGGCTTAACGTTGATCAACCATCTCCTTCAGTTATTTGTAGCTTGTTCTGAGATGCATCTTAGAGCAAACCCAAAGCTGGATAATTCGCTTGGCTTAGGCCCCTGTTTCTATAAACTTGTAGAAATATGTCCTTAGTCAGCACGTGAGCCTCAAGTGTCTTGAGATTCAATGAAGGAACCCCAAAGAGGTGGGTTTTTCCTATAGTGTTCTTCATATACTCCAAAATGTGTGGGGCTGGGCATAGTGGCCCATGCCTATAACCCCAACTCTTTGGGAAGCCAAGGCAGGAGGATCATTTGAGCCCAGGGGCTTGAAACCAACCTGGGCAAAACACAGTGAGATCCCTTCTCTACAAAAAATGTAAAAATTGGCCAGACATGGTGGCACATGCCTATAATGCCAGCTACACAAGAGGCTAAGATAGGAGGATGACTTCAGCCTGGGAGTTTGAGGCTGCAGTGAGCTATGACCCTGCCACTGTACTTCATTCTGGGTGATAGAGTAAGAACTTGTCTCTCAAAAATAGATGATAGATAGATAGATAGATAGATCTGACATGAGGTCCTGAGTTACAGGAAGCTAGCTAATGTACAAAGGAGAAGAGAAGGCTTAAGGGAGACCCATCTTTAGTTGGGGATTCTGACAGAGTGACAGGGGTGCATGGTGGAGAGAAAGTGAAGCATTCGATTAGATGAGTCAAGAGAGAGACAGCCTGCAAAGCAAGGTATGCGATGAGCAAGCCTATTGGTTATGGCACTCATGTTTAGAGCCCTAGGCTGTCAACTCACCCATATCAAACCCATACAAAGATGACTTCTCTGTTCAGACACAGGATCCTTGGAATCCATATATTCTAATTATTTACCTAGTGACAGAATCCCCTGCACAACCCTGTATCCCTCTGTCACACAGGCACCAAGTTTAATCTATTTTACCTTCTTACCTAGCAAATCTGTCTCCTTCTCTACAACCTTTAGTCCAGTCTTATTTTTCACTTGAACTATAGCAAAGTATTCTATACTAGGAAGTATAGTATACTTCCTAGTCTCCCTTCCTCCAGAATAACATCCTTCTCACTCCTCCTTACCCCTGATCTACTGTACACAATTACTAGGGGGATGTAAATAGATCTTGTCACTCTTCTTAAAATCCTTCAGTGAGTGTGCTCAAGAAAATGTCCAAACTCCTTAGCATATTATCAAAGTTCTTTCTTGACCAGTCCATGTCTAGAGGGATTCAGCACCCAATACCCCTACTTTGGTCAAATCAAACCCCTTGCACTCACTTAATGTGCCATCTCATCTTGTCTGCTTCCAGATGGCCCTGTCTAGAGAGCCATCAGAGAGTAAACATTAGGATGCGGAGGAGACAGAAACCTTATCAAATCAAAACAGTAAAAACGACTTTGGTACCTATTATGGGTTAAATTGTCTGAACTTCTCTGTTCTGTTAAACTTACTATGTTAAAATCCTAACCACCCAGGTCTTGGTGTTTGTAGGTGGGTCTTTTGGGAGGTGATTAGATCAAGAGGATGGAGGCCTGATGAATGGGATTGGTGCCCTCACAAAATAGGCCCAAAGAGCTCTTCTGCCCCTTCTCCCATGTGAGGACACAGCAGAAAGGCGACACCAATGAACCAGAAGGCAGGCCCTTATCAGACACTGAATCTGCTGCTGCCCTGATCTTGAACTTCCTAGTGTCTAGAATGGTAAGAAATAAATTTCTGTTATTTATAAGTTACCCAGTTTATGGTATTTTGGTTGAGCAGCCCAAACAAAGACAAATAGTGTTCCTCTAAAATTTATATGTTGAAGACCTAACCCCTAGTACTCTAGAATGTAACTTTATTTGGAGACAGGGTCTTTAAGGAGGCAATCACATTAAAATGAGGTCCTATTATTTAGAGTAATACTTAGAGTAGGACTTAACCCAATATGACATAAAAATAAGAAATTTGTGGCTGTAAGTTTTTGGCTCTAAGACCCTTGATCATAGGGGTCCCACTGAGGGACAGGATGGATAGACCCAAGGCAGGTAGATATACCACCCTGACAACAATATGGGACAAAATAAAAATTTGGCTATTGACACTGCCTCTGGCAAATCTCAGCCAAAAGAGGGAAATAAGAAATAAAAATAAAATCCTAAGCTCCCTAACCACTGAACAGACTCCCTCTTGACCAAGGGGACTCCAGAGAAACATTATGACCTAAGTTCTCTATCATGACATGATGGGAAGTCAGATACACCTCATTATATTCCTTACACCCTCAGACCTCTCCAACAGCCATTAGGCTTTCTTCCCTAAGGGATAAAAGAAAGAAACCAGCCCTTTTAAAGGGCCTGCTCCACCACTGATATCAACCAATTGCCAGACACTGGCCCTCTCTTTTGCAGTTTCAACACAACAACCAACCAGTACTCCTTCCTGATAAGAGACCACCAACCATGGAGCATTGCTGGCCAGTCTACAGAGGATGCACAGTGAGGGTTTTAACGTCTTTTGCTTCATCTTTTAACATAAGAGGGTTGAAAACTCCTCCTTCAGATCATGCTAATGCTGCCATTTTTTTTTAAACATGGCACCCATGAGGAGGTATGAAGCTCAACTGTGCATGCACATTTTTTCTTTCATAAATATTCATGACTCCTCCTATAGCTTATTGAATATGTATGTTTGGCCACATTGTTCAGCACAAATCCCTGTCTTATTCTTCCAACCCTTGAAGTGGCTGTTTCTGGCTTCTGGTTGGAGGCTTCACAGCCTGTCAGAATAGCCACCCTGTAGGCTGCAATCCTTTATGAGAAAAAGTTCTTCTTTACAAATTAAAAAGGAGGAAAGGGACTTAAACACAGATATATACATAGAGAGAGAAAAATGGTGAGGAGAAATGGGGAAAAGATGGCCATTTATAAGCCAAGCAGAGAGGACTGCAACAGATCCTTCCCTCCCTGCCAATACCTCAACTTGAGACTTCTAGCTTCCAGAACTGTGAGACAAGAAATTTCTGTCATTTAAACCACCCAGCCTGGGGTACTTTGTTATGATAGCTTTAGCAAGCTAGTATAGCACCTTTCAGAATTACTAATACAATTTCACCAAAAAAAATTTTTTTTTAAATAATGAATGAATACCTACTAAGTACCTTGGTGTTATACCAGGCACAATGAAAAGATATGAGCCTTGCCCTTAGGGAGTTCATAGCCTAAAAGGGAAAATGTTATAGCATGGGGTTTTGTTATACCCATATTATGTATTCTGAGGGAGAGGGATTTGTGATTGGGTTACTGGTAGTGCCATTTGTTGAGAGAGGACATATAGAAGAGGAGGTGGAGGAGAAAGAAAAGATAATGAATACAGTTTGAATATGCATGAGGAGCCTGTGAACATTCCAGGTGACAATATTCATATGCAGTTAGATAAAGTCTGGAGCTAATAAAAGAGAATTGAAGTAGAGATAGTAATTTGAGATTTACCAGTTACAGGTTAGAACACTTGTAAAATTATCTCAAGAATGAGGTGGAAAACAGAGCCTGAGAATCATCAAGTTTTAAGGGGCAAGCAGAGAAAGAAAAGTGCTATGAAGGAAACAAAGATGGAGCTGTCAAAATAAGAAAAGGACCTGGAGAAAAAACATCAAAAAGGCCAAGGAGGAAGAGTATCTTAGGGAGAAATCTGTCAACAGTTTTTATCTCACCTGTCATGAAGAAACGCTCCAGGAGGTTGTGTTTTTTTGTTGTTGTTGTTGTTGTTTTTATCCAGAATGCCCTTCCTAACTTATCACCTTTGATTATTTATGTCTGAATGCCCTCAGGTGCGGACTGAATCAACATATTTCCTTACCATGCTTGAAGATGACAATCATCAAAGAGAAGTAGAAGCCTAAAGAAAAGGCTACAACTAACTCTTCCTTTTGGCTTCAAGAAGTCTTATTTTATGCACTAGGACTTCACTTCAGGACATGCCTGTTTTGGAATTGGAGGTAAATGTCAGCTGCATTGTCTACATGCCACCTGCAAGGAGCCATGGAGTCTCCTTAATAACATATGCTTGTAAAGAGAAGAAGTAACTTATTCCTTGACTTCCATCTTTATAAGCTCTTTATTTTAGTTCTTGGACATTTCCTGATACTTAATAACTGCTAACTTAGTATCCTTTGGCAATTCCTCTGACAGACTTCTCTGACCACCCTAGACCAAAGAGTTTGCTGCTCCCTACTTTAAAGTCCTATGGCAACTATTTTCTATTAAAAAGTGCCAGTCATTCCTTTGACAATCAATACTATTTTAGTATCTTTTTTTTGAGTCAGAGTCTCACTCTGTCGTTCAGGCTGGAGTGTAGTGGCATGCTCACAGCCACCCCAGCATTAACCCGCCAGTCTCAGGTGATCCCTCTACCTCAGTTTTCC
>CAUYQG010230365.1:0-16875 GCA_963574415.1 Tarsius wallacei
ATTAGCCGGGCATGGTAGCGTGCGCCTGTAGTTCCAGCTACTTGGAAGGCTGAGGCGGAAGGATCGCCAGAGCCCAGCAGGTCGAGGCTGCAGTGGCCGGGAGCGTGCCACTGCACTCCAGTCTGGGCGACAGAGTGAGACACCAACTCAAAACAAAAACAAAAACAAAAAAACAAAAAACAAAAAACAAAAATTTTTTAAAGCAAAATTTTGGAGCATACCATAATACAATCCCATCTGTACCTTTGGGAGTAGAAAGGTGGAACTTGAGTATACGAGGAATGTTTATTCTACTTTATAATATTCCTTTTACTTTGTTATCATAAGCATGTATTTTTTTAAGAAATCATAACAATTCACCTGCTTTTTGTCAGTAGATACTCTGGCCATCTCTTCATTATCTCCTAAGGGCCCATGCTTCCCCTCTTCATTTTTCTAACAAAAATCATAATAAGGGAAAAGAGGTTTTAGTATATGACATGTCACTAATTCAATATTTCCATATTTAAAGGCTGGTTTCCTTGGCTTTGGATCATTGATTTTTTTTTTTTCCTTGATGAAACTCTGTATTGACTTCCCCCTTTGCTCAGGATCCAATTCAGACTACTTCACCTAGTAAATAAGGTCTTTATAATCTAGCACCTGTGTACTTTCCTCAAGAACAGAAGGCTTAGAAATAGTGACCAGAAAATAAAATTCTGTAATTTAAGACCTCAGAATTGACAGTTTTGAGCAATGAAAAAGTCTAAAATGTAGCCACAAATGACTAAAGTGGAATACAGGTAAATTAATTGGAACTGAGAAGATAAGGAACTACGTGGCAAAGGTAGCGGATATAGATTATGGTAGGCAGAAAAATGCTCCCCCAAGACCTCCCTGTCCCAGTCGCTGGAGGCTATGACTATGTTATGTTACATGGTGAGGAGAAATTAAGATTGCAGAAGGAAGTGAGGCTGCTAATCATCTACCTTGAGATGGGGAGATTTTCCTGCATTACCCAGTAGTTCCAATGTTATTATAAGTCAAGGGTCATTATTAGTGAAAGAGGGAGGTGGGAGAGTCAGTGACGCAACATAAGAAAGGCTCAACTGGCCATTGCTGGCTTTGAAGATGGAAGGGGCCCATAAGCCAAGGAATGCAGGCAGTCTCTAAAAAATAAGGAAGTAAGTTTTCCCCTAGAGCCCTCAGAAGGAACTTGGCCCTGCCAACACTTTGATTTTAGCCCAGTGAGGCTCATTGCAGACTTCTGGCCTATAAAACAGTATGAAAATAAATTCTTGTTAACGTACCCATTTTGTGGTAGTTTGTTAAAGCAGCAAAAGAAAAGTAATATAGGACGTTCATAAGTCTCCTTTAAAAGTGAAACTTGAAGGTGAAAGGCCAATGTCCTTCATTTGTCAGTTCAACTAGTACTTACTGAACTCTTGCTATATGCCAGTCATAGAGGTTAATACTACTACTCAGGATGCTACTCGGGATGCAGCCCTCAAAGAGCTTATGATTTATGAACACAGGAAAGTGACTATAAAGTGAGGAGATGATTAAGACAAGGTTAAAGAAAACTCTGTGAGCCCCGAAGTAGATGGGATAGTTAATAAATAGGAGAAACTTTTAAAGTAGGAATGGGAAACTTTGTGAAACAAATGCTGAATGCTAGAAGAGGAACAATCTCTAAGAAGTGTTTACGAGAAAACCCATGTCCTGGAGTGAGGTTTATATTCAAGCAGACAGGAAGTAGAGGAAATGATGGTGTTGGTAGTGAAAAGGTGAAATGGTAGGTGTGCAGGTGGTAGTAGTAGTGATAATCACATGAGTGATAATAATTATAGTACCTAGCACCTACTGAGTGTTTTCCATGTGCCAGGCCCTAATCACAACTTTACAAAGTAGCTACTATTATTCCCATTTTACAAATGATAAAATTGGAGCTGACAGAGAGTAAATAATTCAACCATGGTCACATAGTTAATAAATAGGTAAGCTAGCACCCAGCCCAAAATCTATTGTCTTAACCCATTATGCTACATTGCTTCTGTTCTAGACAAGCACAGTGGGAAGAGTTAGGAAAGAAAAACAATATGAGATGTGTACAGAAAAATGAGGAAACAATGCAGTTCTAATTCTTTTAACTTAAAGCAATATTCAGGCAATTTAAATAAGTCTAACTTAAACTAAAATGAAAAAACAATGAACCAGTAGTAGAGAAATTTTTAAATGGCAGCCATTTTCACAGTACCTGATTTTTACTCCAAAACTTTTCATTAATTGTGGTTTTTGTTCTCCTTGGAAGTCTCATAAATGGCTTTCTCTCACTTATTTAATTTTGGACCAAACTCTTAATAATTCTTAGTTCTTTCCAGGCAAGGTGGCTCATGCCTGTAATCCCAGCACTTTGGGAGGCAGAGGCAGGAGGACTGCCTGAGCCCAGGGGTTTGAGGCCAGCCTGGGCAACTTGGTGAGACTTCACCTCTACAATAAATTAAAAATTACCAGGTGTGGTGGTGTGCGCCTATAGTTCCAGCTACTTGGAAGGCTGAGGCAGAAGGATCGCCTGAGCCCTCAGGGTGAGGCTGCAGTAGCCACTGAGCATGCCACTGCACACCAGCCTGAGAGTGAGACTCCAACTCAAAAAAAAAAAAATTCTTAGTTCTTATATGTTCAATGTATATCTTGCTGAACAATCCTTAAGGAACACCCATACAGTATAAATATTTGATGATGCAGAAAAACTCACATCAGTTACTATTTGGAAGTGGTTGGAAGTGAATAATATATTAAGGCTGGTAAAAATGACAGACAACTTAAATGTCCAATAATAAGGAATAAATAGGTTAATTGATACAATCGATTGTTATGCAACTATTAAAATGATAATTAAAAACACATAGTACATAGCATGTGCCAGACACTATTTAAGAGCTCTACAAATATTAATTCATTCATTTCTCATAAAAGACCCATGTAGTATGTAACATTCCATTTTACAGCTGATATGGTAAAGTTACCCAAGGTTACACAACTAATAAGAGGTGGAACCAGAATTCTGAACCCAGGCAGGCTGGCTACAAAACCACTGGCTACTCCTAAAATACTAGACTAAGTTGCCGCTCCAATGTTTATAACATTACTGCATACATTATTTCTTATGCTAAATGAAAAGGGCAGGATCCAGACTTATATGATCTCATTCATACGAGTAAAGGAAATAAGAGAAAAAAGGTTGAGAAATAATACAAAAATGTCAGTAGTTTCTAGGAGGTGGAATTATGAGGAATTTTTTCTTTTTCCACTTTATGAGTAATGAACATATATTACTTTGGTGACTCATAAAAATACTTTAAAAAAACAAAAGGTTGGTAAAGTATCAAAAGCAGTATTTACAATTACATGTTTAATTGCATCTTGCAGTTTCTGTGATTTACTTTGTACAGCAAAAGTAGAATGAAAAATTTAAGTGAAACAATCTTATTACTTTAGCTTAAAGAACATTTTTTTTTCTCTCAATAGGAAAAAGGTCTTACTCAACCCTATGAATACCGTGTGCAATTAATACTAGAAAAAAAGCCGGAGTGCTGGTTTACTCCTATAATCCCAGCACTTTGGAAGGTGGAGGCAAGAGGTTTGCCTCAGCCCAGGGGTTTGAGACTAGCCTGGACAACCTGGTGAGACCTCATCTCTACAATAAATAAAAAAATTAGCGGGCCCATGGTGACATGCACCTGTAGTTCTAGCTACTTGGAAGGCTGAGGCGGAAGGATCACCTGAACCCAGCAGGTTGAGGCTGTGGTAGCTGTGAACATGCCACTGTACTCTAGCCTGGATGAAAAAGTGAGACTCCTAACTAAAAATAAATAAATAAATTTAAAAAAATACACACACACACACACACACACACACACATACACACACACACACACACTATAGTAAATGGTAAAGAAAGATTAGGCATAAAACTTGGATATCATTTTAAGGAATTTAATATTTCCACAAGTATAAACAAAATGGTAGCATATACTATACAGTATGTGAGATCTAGATATATTCCTATTGTATAACTTAAAATTAACTTATAAACTATAGCAATACAGAAAATGTCAAACAAAATTTTATTCTGCTATGATTGCAACTACCTACAAAATTATATATATAAACTACTATAAACAGGGAACCCAGGGCAGAAAAAAGAATAAGTAGTATGATTTTTTAGAAGTTGTAGCTATAGATGAAGTCTTCAGTTTCAATGTTAATGTCTGTGCAATAAATAAAGGTGGAATACAATATGCTTCTTTCATTTTATATTCTTCCCCTATACTATCATTGGTCTCACTTCTTTATAATGGCCATGACATCAGAAAAACTAATAAAATTTTGATACACTTCTGCTTTATTGACATTAAATATACAAGTAGTTGTCAACCTACAAATAATTATGTTCTAAATAGCTAGTAATTTTGTTTTTGGAATTTAAGACACCTTTTCTCATATAAACAATGTTAAAATGATAGTCATGTTTCCAAGCTAGCATGCAAGAGCCTATTTAACCCATAAGATCACTGCTACAGTAATCCTAAGGCTCCCCCAAGCCGAGTGCCCCTGAGACCCCAAGGCCTTTACATAAGGAATATAAATGGAGGCCTACCAAGGACTGTGGCTTGACGGCTGTGCTCCTACAAGACAAGGGTGTGGGAGCACAGCTGGGAAGACACCAATGCTATAAATAGAAGCAGGTCAAGCTCCTGGAAAGGATAGAAGAGTGATAACCTTTCACATGGCCAAGTCAATCCTATTTCCAGGTCGCTGGCATTCCTAAGACATGGATTTTTCTTTGTTTTCATGCCCTCTGTAGTCATTTCTATGTCTGTTTTAACTTTTAATTTAAAAGCCTTATGTAAACATGGTTATGAGTCTGATTTCTAAATAAGATTCCAAATAAAATATTTAAAAGACTGATTCCTTTCATTTAAAAAACTTCCATGGTGCCTGCCAAATGAAGGAACGAGATGTCAGGAAAACTAAGAGTCATTGACTTGGGGAAACATGGACTTGCAAACCTGTTATTTTGTTAAACGAGATATAAAGTTGTATAAAATCTTGTTACTAATAGTTTTATAACTTTGAAATTTACTTGGACTTTTAAAATTTTTTATTATTTTTCATTTTTGAGTTGGAGTCTCACTCCATTGCTTAGGCTGGAGTATAGTGGCATGCTCACGACCACCCCCAGCATCGACCTGCTGTGCTCCAGCGATCCTTCCGCCTCAGCCTTCCAAGTAGCTGGAACTATAGGCGTGCACTACCATACCAGGCTAATTTTTTTTTTTTTTAATTTATTGTAGAGACGAGGTCTCGTCAAGTTGCTCAGACTGGTCTTGAACACGTGGGCTCAGGCAATCCACTCGCCTCCCAAAGTGCTGGGATTACAGGCTGCGCCACCAGCTTGGCCTTTTTTTTTTTTTTTCAACTAAATGCTAACTGAAAACTTTATCTCAGTTATTTTTGCAGATTACATAGTTCTCTATAAAGTATGAGGAAACAGTAGGGTGTGTATTACTTGCAAATAAACTTCAAGCAGCTAGTTGGCCAACCACTTCCTCCCTAATAGAAACTTAAATATCATTATTCACTAAACGTAACCTGTGTGTTGAAAAGAACTTAATTTCAGCACAGGATGTGGTGTGTATGTGTAAAATAGAACTAAGATGAAATCAAATTTGGAAGTTAAAAAATAAAAAAGCTTCTTCAAAACTAGTATTCAATCTCTAATATGCCCAGTTTCTTAAAATCCTAAATCTCTAAACATTTGCTCTAATCTGGCTCTTCAAGATGAATTTTATCTGAAACAAAACAATACAACCCCCTCCCAAAAAAACAAACCAAAAAATCCCTGACAGCATGGAAATCTACTTTTTTTTTTTTTTTTTTTTGATTTGGAGTCTCACGCTGTCACCCAGACTAGAGTGCAGTGGCCGCTCCCGGCCACTGCAGCCTCGACCTGCTGGGCTCCAGCGATCCCTCCACCTCAGCCTTCCAAGTAGCTGGAACTACAGGCGTGTGCTACCACGCCCGGCTAATTTTTTGACGTATTGTAGAGATGAGGTCTCACCAAGTTGCCCAGGCGGGTCTCGAACCCACGGGCTCAGGCAATCTACTCATCCACTCACCTCACCCTCCCAAAGGCACGGGATTATAGGCTGAGCCACCGAGCCCGGCTGGAAATCTACTTGGATAAAATGATACTGAAGTACTAACAAGTGGAAAGAATACAGGACTTTCAAAATTCATGATGGAAATGAGCTTTGTGAAGAATTTGGGAATAACAATGCATTTATTTTTTAAATAGTAAAACATTTAAAATAATGTTTAAACATTTCACATTGAATTTTTGGGGAAGAAAACGACTCCAAGAAGTACCATTTTATCATGAGAAGTGAATCCTCTCACTTACTGTTAAAATTCAATGCAATACTGACATTGACAGGATAAAATCTAAAAATCTCCTTTGCAAGGCATCCAGTGTTTTTAAAGATATGATTCCTGTCTACCTTTTCAAGCTTCTTGACAATCTCCTCCTTCCACCCAACTCCACCCTCCACGCTTTTCCATACAGTCTTTTGACTTGGACAAATGCCCACTCATCCTCCATGTCTCAGTGCAAATACTACTTCTTTCGTTATTCCTTCCTTCACTTCCCCACACAGAGCCTGGCCATCACTCTTGGTGGCATCTCTGCTTATATTTTGTACTCAGCTCCACCATACAATTGCATCTTAATTGTTTAAGTGCCAAGTTTTTCTCTCCATTAAAAAATAAGGACCACATCTCTTCTTGTTTGTATCCCCAGCACCAAGCACACAACCTCATCCACAGTAAAAAAAAGCATTCAAAATGAAAAAGAAAAAAGCAGATGGTTGTAAATAGTCCCCTAAGAGTACTGTGAGAATTCAAGGACTTACTACAAAGTCTTTCTCTGAAAAATTTAAAGCAACCTTTCAGCAGAATTATTGGCAAACTGGAAAACTCAATGAGCACATGCAGAATATAATTACAATTTTGTAAGAGCAAAATTAAAAATAAAACCTTATGCTTAAAATTGGAAGGCTATAAAAATGTTAACAATCATGTTAAAATGGTGAAAAGTCATGGATTGATTTTCTGCATTCCCCTCCTTCCTTTTTACACTGTTTACAAAAGTGTCTTAAATGCTTCCCTTAGCCTAATACTCTTTTTCATAGTATGACTTTGGCTCCCTATAAAAATTGATGGCAACACGTTAAACTTTCAAAATTACCCAACTGAAATGGTGAGAACCTAGCACTATGCCATTCCAAGCATGGAAGAAAATGATGACAGCCTAGTACCTTGTTGCCCCAAGGGTAGAAGAAAAGATGTAGTATGTACATACTTTAAATCAGCTGGTTTTTGATTACTCATACTATACATTTGTAACTTGTTTTGATAGTCTCTTTCAAGATCCAAAAAAGAGACGACTTACACAGAACAAGAAACCAATTAGCATTCATAGATTACCTTGTATAATGGTAGATGCTAAAGGGTATATACCAGGTAAAATAAGACATGGTCTCTATCTTCAAGCAATTAACAGTTTAATGGGAGAGGAAAAAACTACCTAGATAAAACACCAACAGCTTATAATTGGGTGATAATTTATGTAGTATAGACAATAATTTTATTAGCAAATCAACATATAAATACCACTACTACCTGATAAATATGGCACAGTCTGAGAAACTATTCTATTTTTAGACTGGAAAGATGAGCTATCACAGCTATGAGTTACAAGTATCATGCTAAACCATAAAGGTATTTTTCAAATCTTAAGACTTGTTGAGTTTGGCTTTAAGTGTGACAGAAACTGGAGCTCTAACATCAAATTTTAGACCATTGCTTTTCTAAGGGGAAAAACTACAGAAACAAATTATACCTGAGATTTTTGCCTTTGGGCTTCTGCTGGGAAGAGCTCCATCCAGAGACTGAGAAGAGTGAAAAGGTTGACTTTAGAAAGTCTTGGTATCTGGCCTACAAAAGAGAAGGCAAACACCTTGAAACTGTACTCATGATGAAGATAGGAATCAAGCTCAACGCCACTTGGGTACTGCAGCCTTGGCTCAGCCGCTTTAGCAGGAAGCGGAGAAAAAGGATTGGAGGACAGGAGAATCACAGCGTTCGTAACAGGAGACGCTTCAGCCTAACTTGCGGCGACCTCCCGCGGCACTTTCCAAAGTTGGGCCTTCGTGTGCAGCCCTCACACGGCAGAAATATGGTACAGCCAATACACGCAGCCGTGGGAACAACCCAAAGGAAGTTGCAGAAAGTCCTGGTATCTGACGCAGCCAAGGAGCAAGCTTTCGTTGGACTGTGATGGGGCGTTGCTACAAGGACCGTGATTAGAACCTGGCCCTAAATATGCCGTGACCTTCGATGGTAAAGCGGTGGAAACACAGGAAAGGGTCACGTGCGGGTAATTTGGAAATCAAGGCAAACGCAAGGTGTGGGGACCTTTCAGACCGTCAACCCCTAAATCCCAAAATGCCAGCTCTAGGTCCTGCGAGGAATAGTAAAGTGCGAGCCGTCAAAAGCCGGAGCTACTGTGCTGAGAGGTCCCGGTGACCGAGGCGGGGACACGCCCAGGGCGGGGATGAGACATCCAGGAGCAGCAGGGCAGGCGGAGAGGGGCAGGCAAGGAATCCGGGGGTCAACCACGGGAGACGCACAGGGCAGAGCGAAAGGCGGTGTGGCGGGAGCAGGGCCCGGGCACTCACCGGTCATGCTGCCAGTCTGGGTGCCGACTGACCGCCCGGGACCCGCGCTCTCCAGATTTTGCATCTGCCCTGCTTCTTTCATCCCAAGCCCAGCGTCCTCTGCTGCCCAGGAAACCTCTCCCAGTCAGGCATGATCTTGGCCCCAGCGGCACCACTCCCGCTCCCCCTCTCGCCTCCTCCCGGCAACTGTCGGCGAAGGCCGACGAGGCGCGGCCGGATGACGTGTCAGGCCCGACCGCCACTCTCGGGTGCGTTGTGTGACGTCAGAGGGAGGCGTGGCCGCGGCGGCGCACGGCTACCCCTCCGGCGGTGACCCAGAGGGTGCAAAATTATGAGGTGGTAATCGCTCGGCACTTGTGTTTTGTTGTTTGGTCAGGTTTTGCCGAAATAAGGTCACTTGAGGATTTCTTGGCTCCAAGTCCCAGGTTGTGCAGACTCTGATGGGGTGATGGCTGCGCAGAAATGAGAATTTTGATCAGAGCGGAGGAGTGTTGAAATGGAAAAGCCTTCCCCATTCTGTCATGGTCGAGGCTTTGGAGAACCTGAGGGGTGAGGAGGGTGGCAGCTGGCGGTCTAGCATGCTGCTGTCATCACAGATAGACCAGTCCTGGGGAATTTAATGCCGTGAAACACAGTAGGGAGGTTCTGCTTCTTATCAAGAACTCGAAGACATTAAGAGGTGGAACTGTAATTGGGGAAAAGGTGAGGAAAGGAGGGAGTAGCAAGTGGCCCCTGGAAAATCTGAGAGGTAGCATGACTGTGGGTTTGTGCCCAGTGCATTTATTTCATTGAAGTGCCTCGGGCCTGACTCCAAATGAAACCCTTCTTTCCTCAGTGACTCCGAGCCCAGTTTCCATGACCTACTCTTTCTGTTATCACAACCTGACATACAAACTGCAAGACACAAAAATGACTCTCAGATTATGAGAGCAAACCATTTTGTAAAAAACTGAAGCGAGTATCTTCCTGTTGGTGGTATGCTTGTGACCACTAGTTTTCGCTACTGTATATAGTATTTCGTTGTAGGTGCAGACCCCGATTTATCTGAGTGTAAGGACATTTAGGCCATTTCCAGCTTCTCGCTGTTGCAAAAAAGAAAAACAAAAAAAAAAAACTACTATAAACATACTTGTTTATGTCTCCTTACGTTCATATGCAAGAGTTTCTTTAGGGACCATACTTAGAAGTAGAATTCTTGGGTTGTTATTGTCAAGTTGACTACTTAATGCTGAAACATTTTCCAATGGGATTGAACCAGTTTACCATCAATTCTTGGTAATGTCAGATTTTTAATGCTTGTCAATCTGGTTGATATACAGTGCTTTCTTGTGGTTATGTTTTCCCTTTCTACATAAGTTGAACATCTTGTCGTATATTGACTGGCCATAAATGTTTCCTCTCTATGAAATACCTGTTAACAATTTTTCTATTTGGTTGCTTCTTTTTGTTTCTTATTAATTGGAAAGCAATTTTTATATAATTTACTCCGGATAGTTATTCTATCTATAGGAGAAAAAAATTTGCCAATCACATGTCCAACAAAGGACTCATAGCTAGAATGTATAAAGAACATGCTAAATTCAAGAGTAGTTATATATACAATCCCTTTAGAATGCACACAAGATTTGACAAGTCACTTCAAAGAAGATATACAGATGGAAAATAAACACATGAAAAGATGTTCACTGTCATTAGCCATTCAGGAGATGTAAATTAAAACCATAAGGAGATTCCACCACACACCTATTAGAGTGGCTAAAATGAAAAGTACTTTGGCAGTAGTGGGACACTGCTAGGGGCGGGGGGTGTGGGGGGCACATACCATCAATAAGGGTACCCACACTTTACTATGATGACCATGCATGAATCTAACCCTCATTTGTACTCCACATTTTAAAAATAAAATAATTTTTAAAAAATTAAAGATGCAACTGAAAAAAAAAAAAGTACTGACAGCACCAAATGCTAGTGAGGATGCAGAGCAACTGGATCTCTCTTACATGATTGGTGAGAATATAAAATAGTACAGCCACTCTAGAATATAGTTTGACAGTTTCATATAAAGTTAAACATATAATCCAGCAATTACACTCCTGAGTATTTATTCTAGAAAAATTAAAACTTATGTTCACATAAAACTCTCTACATGAATGTCATAGCACCTATAATTATAGTAGTCAAAAACTGTAAACAAGCCAAACATCCAACATCCATGCATTAGAACACTACTCGGCTATAAAAAGGAATGGACTATCATGACGGTCAACAACTTGGAGAAATCCCAAGGGCATTGTGTAGGGTGAAAATAGCCAATCTTAAAGGGTTAGATACTGACTTCATCTATATACCATTCTCAGAGTGAAAAAAAATGTAGTGATGGAGATTGGATCTGTGATTGCCAAGTATTATGAATGGGGGAAAAGTGTGACTAATAAAGGGTAACAAGAGAGAGTTTCTTTGTGTTGATAGTTACTCATATCTATACATGTGATAAAGTTTTATAGAAATATACACCTGGAACCAAAAATAGTACATTAAAAACTGGTGAAATTCAAATAAGATCTGTACCTGAAATAATGGTATTGTACCAATGTCAGTTTCCTGTTTTCCCAACATACTAAGATTAAGATACTATTGCAGAAGCAGGGTAAAGATTACATAAGGACTCTGTATTATTTTTATATCTTCTTTTGAGTCTTAAACTTTCAAAACAAAAATATGTATATGTATCTATATATCTTATATCATATATATGTGTATACATATATATGTGTGTGTGTGTGTGTTGTTTAGTCCTGGGTATTACAGATGTGCCCTGCCCTTCAAACAACCATTAGCTTTCTTTGGATTCCTGGTCTCATCTAATTTTCAAGCCTTTAGTATTTCAGAGTAGTTTAAATGCTTGGAGTATTTTACTTTCTTGCGAGCTTAGCCATATTTTATCCGGCATTTTTAGGTGTTTGTAGCTGAAATGTTTGTGGGGGCTATTTTATCCACAGTATTGGTGGAAATAATCGTTCTGCTGCAAAGAAGAATAAGAGGACTAAAAAGGATTATAAGATAAAATTCTACCTAAGTGCAGATAAGTGGACAAACTCGGAGCAGCCGAGTCCTAGAAAGGCCAGCTTAATTAATAAAATTGTTTTAAGATCAATAAATAATTACTTATATCAATTGGAAAGAGCATGGGCGTTGATGTCAGATAGATAACCTATATTTACACTTTAAGTACACAAGTTATTTACCAGTCAACTGTATCAGTCTGTTTAGACCCAGTTTGCTGTAAATAACAAATGACCACCAAATCTCAGTGGCTTGCCCCAGCAAAGGTTTACTTCTGGCTCACATTACATGCTCCTGTGGATTGGTTCTTGGATTCAGGCTAAAGGAGCAGCCCCTGTCCTTTCCTCCCCACTCCCCTCCCCTTGGTGTGTGACTCATCTCCCTAGCATGCTAGTTGGCCTCCTTGGCTTCCCAGCCCCTCTGCTGCTGCTTCCACAGCCTCTTCTGCCTCAAATGGGAAGAAAGGGGAGGGAAAACTGTCAATACTTTTTTTTTAAGATGTGGGGTACAATTCAGGATTAGGTATACAAATGGACATCCTGTCAATAATTTCTGGCTGAATTATTCAGGGAGGGATGAAGGGAGGAAGGGAGGAAGGAAGGAAGGGATAAAGAAAGGAAGATACGAAGAGAAGAAAGGAAGGAAAGAATGGTGGTAACCTGTTTATCATCAATTCATGAAGCCTGGGTGCTGTGGCTCATGCCTGTAATCCCAGCACTTTGGGAGGCCAAGGTGGGAGGTTCACCTGAGCCCAGGAGTTTGAGGCTACAGTGAACTGTGAGCATGTCACTGCACTGCAGCCTGGGTGACAGAGTGAGACCCCGATTCAAACAAATAAAGAAATGAATAAATAAATAAGGCTCATGAAGATGAAATGATCCCATGTAGCACAGTGCTTGGCAAAGCATAGGTGCTTAATAAATACCATTAATTATTATCCCTCCTCTTTCTGTCTTTTATTTGTTTATTCTCTACAGTGGCTCTAATCTTCTCCTTATATTCCACGTCCTCTTGGTTGGGACTATTAGTCCGAGCACTGTGTTTATTAGGACAGAATCCCTTACAGTAGAACAAGCTGGTGGTCTGTGGAGTTGATCATAAAGACATCATATCTACAACTGGATCTATTGATACCGGTGCTTGGCAGAGACTGAACACCTGGCTTGTGGAAGAAAACATACCTCCCACTCAGTTTTGCTGTCATACCTGGGAAGGCACTCCATGACCTGGGCCGAAGATAAGGAGGCCACAGGACTAATAGGGACCATGGGGGCTGGTGCATTCTGAGGACAGAATTGGGCTAATTTGGTCATTTCAGACAAAAATGGGACCATAACTACCATCCTGAGTCCAGAAACTAAGGTTTTCTAAACAGTTCTCAGAAGGCAGCTCTTGGCAGCTCTTAAACCCCGAAAAAGCAAAGAGAAACCTGAAACAAAATCCAGATGCCCTTCTGAAACATTCACTTTGTTTTAGAGGGCAGTGCTGCCAAAAAGAAATAACTTCGCAGATTTTCCATATTTTGTCCAAGTGGTGTCATCAGAAAAGCAAACTTAGTGCCATGTGGATTAATGTGCTATAGGGTAAGAATGTCTAGGAGCCCTGGAAATATCTGTGCTCCCATGAGGTGGGAAGGACTGGCAGGCCCACATTCCAGTTTCTTCAGGCTTTCAGCCACAAGGTTGCTCGAGAGAGGGTAGGCTTATGGGCCTGGGCAACATAGCCAATGTCCAAACTTCTTTTGGGTCCTTTTGGGTCCCTGTTTGTGTGGCAACCTCTGGACTGTCAGGTGGAGCCACCTGGGTTCATGTATTTCTGAACAAGCACCCCTAAAGTAGTTCTTGAATTAGGCATTAGATATCAACAGAAAGAGAGCTGGGCATGGTGGCTCACACCTGTTGTCCCAACACTATGTGAGGCCAAGGCAAGAGGATTGCTTGAGGCCAGGAGTTCAAGACCAGTCTGGGCAACATAGTGAGACACTGTCTTTACAAAAAAATTAGAAAAATTAGCCAGGTGTAGTGGCACATGCCTGTAGTCCCAGCTACTAGGGAGACTTGAGGCAGAAGGATCAACTGAGCCTTGGAGGCTGCGGTGAGCCACAATCCTGCCACTGCACCTTAGCCTGGGCAATAGAGTGAGACCCTTACTTAAAAAAAAAAAATTAGCTGGGTGTGGTGGTGTGCATCTATAGTTCTAACTACTCATGAGGCTTATGTAGGAGGATCTCTTGAGTCCAGGATTTCAAGGTTGCAGTGAGTTATATTGCACCACTTCACTCCAGCCTGGGCAAGAGAAGTAGACAGCTTTAAAAAAATAAATTAAAAATAAACCAAAAGAAGGGACTAGAGGGAGAGTAGGGATGAGAAGAGGACAGAAGAGGGAATAGAGAGGGAACTAGCACTTATGTAATATGGTCAGACACCCTATGTAACAAGAATGATAATGGAAATATAATTGTAACTTATATTCTCAAGCATTTACTACATCCCAGGCTGTGTTCTAGGTACCTTATGTGTATTATCTCATTAACTCCTTCCAGCATCTTTATGATGTGGGTATTACTATTAGCCTCACTTGTTGGAATCAAGGCATTGAGTAACTTGTGCCAACAGACACAGCTCGAAAAGGGTGGGAGCAGGATATGCATGGACACTATTACTTCATCTAATGCTTACAACAACCCTATAATATAGGTTTTTATCATCTCCATTTTGCAGATGGGGAAATCAGGCCAGGAATGCTGACTCATCCCTGTAATCCCAGCACCTTGGGAAGTCAAGGCAGGAGAATTGCTTGATGCCAGGAGTTAGAGACCAGCCTGGGCAACATAGCTAGACTTCATCTTTACAAAAAAATTTTAAAAAATTAGCCAGGTATAGTGGTGTGCCTGTAGTCCCAGCTACTTGGGAGGTTGAGGCAGAAGGCTTCCTGAACCCAGGAATTTGAGGTTGCAGTGAGCCTGAATGTGCTACTGTACTCTAGTCTAGGCAACAGAGACCTTGACTTAAAAAAAAGGAAAGAAAGAAAAGAAAAAGAAAAATCAGAACACTCTCAGGCTCCATCCAGACTTACTGGGGCAGACTCTGTACAAGAACCACTGGACTGAAGCAGTAGGCTCTAGTAGTTCTCTCATGAGTATGCATAAGATCCTCCAGAGACTATGTTAAAACCCGAACTCCTGGATCCCAGCCTTAGAGATTCGGAATCAGTGGTTTTTGGAGGTAATATATTGGCCCTCTGTAGAATTGCTTCTGTCAAGTACTTTTCAACAGATGCTAAAACCAGAATTTTCATACTAGATGTGGGCAAGTGGCAAAGTCTTATTTAGATCAGGGGTTGACAAACTTTTTTGGTAAAGACCCAGATAGTAAATATTTTAGGCCTTTGGACCATTTAGTCTGTGTGCCAACTATTCTGTTCTGTCACAAAAGCAGCCATAGATGATACGTAAATGAATGAGTATGGCTGTTTTTAATAAAACTCAGTTAACTCTTCCTCATTTAACTCCTAACTGAGGGAAGCTTCTGTGGTGGCAATGAGACCCAGTTCAGAGTGTATTTGAGGAATAGAGATTTAAATACCTAAAGACAGAAGGATTCTCTAAAATAGCTATGTTAGATATGATATGCCTAGTTTACTTTCTTTAGGACAATTAAACCATAACACCCTTGGAGTTAGCTTTAAATTTTAAAATTTTTAAACTTTTTTTTGTATTGAGTTGGTGTCTTATTCTGTTGCCCAGTCTGGAGTGCAATGGCATGCTGACGGCCACTGCAACCTCGACTTACTGAGCTCAGGTGATCCTTCCACCTCAGTCTTCCAAGTAGCTGGAACCACAGGCATGTGCCACCACACTTGGCTAATTATTTATTTATTTATTGTAGAGATAGGGTTTTGCCAACTTGCCCAGGCTGGGCTTGAACCTCTGGGCTCAGGCAATCCTCTAACCTCAGCCTTTCAAAGTGTTGGGATTACAGTCATAAACCACCATGCCCAGCAGGGTTAACTTTTTTTTTTTAACTTTCTTTTTTAAAAATTTAATTTAATTTAATTTAATTATAGAGTTGTGGGGTACAAGTAAGCTTCATGCAGGTGAAATCTGGGCCTCTTACTGGTTGGGGGCCAGGTACATTTTATGTTATTGTGTGCCCCCACCCCCACCCCCACCCCTGGCAGAGTCCAGCAGCTGCGAATTCCTTCCCTTTGCTAATGTGACTAGTATTCAGGTCCCACTTCTGAGTGAGAACATGCAGTATTCAGTTCTTTGTTTCTGTGACAGATCACTTAGTATGATGGTCTCCAACTTCATTCAATTTGCTGTGAAGTCCATGATTGTGTTCTTTATGGCTGCATATTACTCCATTGTGTATATGTACCATTATTTTTTTTATACAGTCCGCTTTTGATGGGCAGTAGGGTTGGTTCCACGTTTTTGCTGTCGTGTAGGTGTTTTTTTGTAGAATGATTTATGTTCCTCTGGGTATATTTCCAAGTGAGGGATTGCTGGATCATATGAAAGGTCAATTTTTAGTTCTGTTAGGAATATCCACACTGTTTTCCATAGAGGCTGAACTAGCACTCCCACCAACAGTGTAGCAGTGTTCTCTTTTCTCCGCATCTTTGCCAGCATCTGTTGTTTTTTTATTTACTAATAATGGCCATCATTACCGGAGTTAGGTGGTATCTCATTGTGGTTTTTGTAAATACTTCTTTTTTTTTAATTTTAAAGATGTGGGGTACAATTCAGGGTTAGGTATACAAACGGTGATTATGCAGGTACCCTTGCTGGTGAGGTATGCCCCTCCCTCTGCTAGCAGTTTCCCTCAACTGCCAATCCCATCACCCTCCCCTGACAGTTTCCCACTACTGCCAATCCCTTTCTTATAGTATTATAATTGTTCAAGGTCTGCTTATGAGTGAGAACATATGGTACTCTGTTCTTTGTTTCTGTGATAGATCACTGAGTATGATCGACTCCAAATCCATCTAAGTTGCTGTGAAGTCCATATATTTGTCCTTCTTTATGGCT
>CAUYQG010230369.1:0-19898 GCA_963574415.1 Tarsius wallacei
TGGCAGACCAGACAACACTCAATAATTTTATGGAAGACACTGGTCCCTGTATTTTATGTGGTGTGATAGCCTAACTCTTATTTTGAAGATGGGCTGTGATGATGTGTAAATATGAATGGTTAGCCGGGCACAGTGGCTCACATCTAAAATCCCAACACTTTGGGAGGCCTAGGTGAGAGGATTGCCTGAGCCCATGGGTTCAAGACCAGCCTGGGCAACTTGGTGAGACCTCATCTCTACAATAAATCAAAAAATTAGCTGGGCATGATGGCGCGTGCCTGTAATTCCAGCTACTTGGAATGCTGAGGTGGAAGGATTGCCTGAGCCCAGCAGTTCAAGGCTGCGGTGGCCATAAATATGCCACTGTACTCCAGCCTGGGTAACAGAGTGAAACTCCGACTCAAAAAAAAAAAAATGTGAATGGCTTTTTCAGAGGGATCTTTAAATGGGATATCAATATAGTGCCATAAATCACAGTATGTAAGTGATACCTCATCTAGGTCTTGTCTGCAAAGATTGTGAGTAGGAGCTGGGCTGTTTGGGTGCCTACTAGAAGCTGAGTGAAGCTCAGCCTGTAATCCCGCGCCTTTGGGAGGCTGAGGTGGCTCAGCCTGTAATCCCGCGCCTTTGGGAGGCTGAGGTGAATGGATTGCCTGAGCCCGCGACCTGCCTGGGCAACGTGGCGAGACCTTATCTCTACAATAAATCAAAAAAAAAAAAAAATTAGCCGGGCGTGGTAGTGCACGCCTGTAGTTCCAGCTACTTGGAAGGCTGAGGTGGAAGGATCGCCGGAGCCCAGCAGGTTGAGGCTGCGGTGGCCGGGAGCGGCCAATACACTCCAGTCTGGGTTACAGAGTGTGACTCCAACTAAAAAAAAAAAAAAAAAAAGGAAGGTGTTATTATACATATTGCCTACATAGTCCCTGCCTGAAATAATTAATTTGAGATCTCCTGACAAATTATTTAAATTAGGTATATATTAAGCCTAATTAAATACAGTCTATTAAAAAACAGCATTAAACATGTGCCAGGGTATAATTTTGTTTCTTGTTTATTCTTGTTTCCTTTCATAGGTTAAAGAAACAATATATAATGTAGTATTTATCTTGGATGCTTTTATTATGTTTTCTCATGTGCTTCAGATAGCATTTCTAAACATGGTGGCTTTTGAGACTTTGAAATTAAAATTTAAAAGGCCCTAACTTTACGGGTTAATAGAATACATCTAAGTTAATTAAACTGGAATGAACTGTCTCTTTCAACATAAGTTAAAAAGTTGCGATTTTTTTACAATACCGCAGGATAAATAGAAAGACCTAATAAAAAATCTCACCAAAGTTTACGACCATAAGAATGTTGCTCCTAATTTATATTTTGCCTCCAACAGTTGTTGCATCCTCTACACTTTCATGGAGACTGCAATGATGTGATCAGAGAGTTTTGTAATATTGACAAGAGGCAGTGCGAAAGTCATGAATATAAAAAGACTGCTTTGGGACAAAGTTAAAGAGAAATTGATGGCTTTAATAATGTCAAAGACAAAAGGCATTGGACAAGCTCAGTAACATTTAAAATATTTATTAAACTCACTCTGTAATTTTTCATAGGAAAGTTGCTTTAATGACAAAGGAAGTCATAATGCAAACAGAACAACCCAGCTGCCACTGTGAGTCAGCACTACTTCAGAGACATTTATATTCTTACCCTCAAGCTTCCCCAGAACCTTTTCTAAATGTTGCAGCTGTGTGAATAATTTGTGGAAGAGCCATGATAGAATTCTTCAAAAGAATACAAGATAATGGCATCAAGAAAAGGAAAAAAATAGCCAGTGCTTCGCTGTTTACTTATCAGTGACCTGACTATTCACCTTAAATTCATTTTTGTTTTCAGTTAGAATGAAGTCACTGTATTGGGTCAGTGATCTCTGCCTTTTGACTAAAATCAGGCATCCAAAAGAGCCAGGTTATGCTATTTTCATGCTTTCTGGCAAAAATACAGCAACTTCTAAAGAAAGATAACAGTATGACAGTAGAAGGGTAGGAAAAAAGCAGGGTTTAGCCCCATAGAGGTCTTCGTTTTTTTCTCATTAGATTCTTGCTTAGATTAGATTAGAAGAATTATTACATTAAACTGATTCTATTAGATCTTTCCTAATATAGAGAGGAGAACTGGTTTATTCTAATACAATAAAGTAGTTACCGGCCTTTGAGAAATATATCTATCTACCTTTACAGTTTTATGCCAATTATCATTATAAAATACATTATGATTCTGGGTTAATCAATGTTTATAAGGATTCCAGAAAAAAAATTTCCAGAAAGAGAAACCTAAGTAAATATAGCAAATTATACTATATTTTCTTTAGTTTTTCTACTTTTTAAATTTCTATCTTTTCTTTCATCATGGAATCCATTTCCTTTTCTAAATTTCTATAACTTGTTAAAATGTATGAGTCTTATGTATTCTTAGAGTAATTGGTCATCCATATATAGGATCTGATTATTTACACTTTATGAACTATGAATAAATTTTTGTTTGTTTAATTTATTTACATAATCATATCAATTTTTAACAGGAACAGAAAAAGTTAGGTCAGCTTCCTTGAAACATTACATATATTTTAGATAAATTATTAATACCACTCCAAAAAACTACCAAAGTACTAATTTATTTGGAAATTTACACTTTAAAATACAATTTTCCAGGGTTTCTAATATACCTTATTTATTACTGCTAAAAGTCTAATTTATAATTTCTATGTGAATGCAAAGTAGTTGATATTAGTAGGTACGTTTATGAAAACAATTATGATCAGGACCAAAGGAGACAATTGAAGCAAGAAATGCATTTTTTTTTCAATACTACATTTGACTAATTTCAACTTGAACTCAGCACTCCCTGAGAGTCACCAGCACTATACACTGCATCCGGAAGCTACTAAGTGACCATCTATACATTGTTATCTTAAAGCAAAAGAAAAATTAAATTTTGCTGAAATTTTATTAGAGAAAAATATATTTTCATCCTTTTGTACCCCCTTCCATTTTAAGTAATAGAAGCTTATTTGATTATATTTTATAGAATAATTGTAATATATCAACCCAACTATTTTGCATGTTTGAGTATGAATATGCAAACCGTATTGTATTATTTAATATTCATATTATTTTATATTATTTGATGGTATTATATCAAGTAACTCAACCAGTTTAAACTATTTTAGTTGAAGGCAATTCCTGAGTTATCTTTAGTAAGATATCAAATTTCATTAGGAAATATTCAGTATATAGAAGCTTACCTTTAAATATCACTTTTGCATAAAATATTAGGAGTCTTTTTAAAACTTGTCATGGTAGTCCATGCAAATTGAATTCTAAATCCATTGTCAAAACCGTTTGGTGGACTTCATCAGTTTCTTTTTTCATGCATTGCCAATAGAAAGAAAAAGATGAGTTCATAAAGTGCACTTCCTAACAGAAAATGACTGTAACAAATGGTTTGAAATGTTCTCTGGAGGAATATTGACTTTTTAATTCAGTCTGCCATCAATCCTCATTTATATTTCATAATATGTATCCTGGGAAAAGTAACCTACTTTTAAATGTGCAGCTTGTCACTGAGGTTAAATAGTTGTTATGCCAATCACTTACCCTTCAATTCTATGTGAGTTAAGATATACTTTTCAGACCATCAGTTAACACCAACAAACTAAGCGAAACACATCTAACATAAGGGTATTATTTTTTTCCAAAATGTATATTATCTATTTGAGAATTAAAGTTTCATATGACAACAATTATTATTCACTGATTTTCTTTCTGTCTATTCAGAAGTACATCAATATAGTTGAAGGAGATAGAAATGTGAGGGAGAAATGGAACATTTCATTTTAAAAGTTTTCCTTTGGGGAATATCAGTGACAGTACAGGTGGCCTTGAAAATATCTATATTTTCTAATATGAATGATGTAAAATCTATTGTTCTCATTGAGGTGATTGATGTGCTTCCTTTCACACCAATTCTGAAACATATTTAGCTTGTTTCAATTTTTTACTTCTCCAAAGAATGTTGCAAAAACCATTGATTCTTTCTTTGGCCTAAAAATACTATGGTAAGATAAACCTTCTCTTATTAACTATTTACTGAGAGTTGCTATACATTCTGGTTCTCTATATGTCTTTCTTTAAAAAAAAAAAAAAGCTTATCTCTTTACTCCTAGTTGTTAAGAGATTAGAAATTAGGTCTGAATATTTTAAAGAGTCTTTTTTAACTCCACATCTTATGATGATGATGATGTGAGTTTGTTATAAACATATTAACATGCCTCTTTCAAAAGTTATTTGATTTAACCTCAAAGAAAATAAAATGCTACAAAACTACCTTGCTCTAGGTTTATCAGGAGAGTCAAAACATATGCTTTATGTCACCAGGAAAGCAGGTGCAGAAATACTAGAAGAACCATTTTTGAAAGTATAGTTAGTATTTCCAAACAAACTATATTTAAATAGTCATCAGGGAAGAAAAATCAGAACTTGAATATGATTCCCTATTGTGCATGTTCTTGTTTGTTTTTCTTCTTTTGAATCATATTTAGGAGAGGAAGAAAGGGTACAGCAGATTTCTTCTAGTGCTTAGAGCTTTAAAAGTTTATTACTTTTCTGTTCCTAAGAAGATTAAAGGCAATACATAAGTCTCAGCTGTGTACTCAAAGAGTTATTGGACCTTTGTGAGTATCCCTTCAACCTCTTTAGTCTCTGTGTAGATGATGTAGGCCTAGTTAATGTCTATAGAGTATAGCCAAGAAAGGCACCTAAGGGCAAGTAATGCCATAGGGTATACTGGTGGCTTCAACTGTTCTTTTAGTTGACATTGCTTTAATAGTTTCAATAGAGCTGGAAGATTGACACTCAATAGTCAATCAAATTTATATATATATATATATAATATATCCTCAAGGCACTAAGAAACTAGAGTGGCAAAGTTAATTTGTCTGGATTTGAGTCGCCAAAGAGAGTATTGGATTGGCTGCTGAGCTTACATTTTTGACTGACACTTTGAGGACTGAAAAAAAAAAAAAAAAAGAATATCATGTAGTTCAAAATATATGCATGAACCAAAAAGCAGGATAGTCTTGGGTGAAGAAAATTTTTATGTCTATTGTTATTTAATAAGTTATCTCTTGTAGATACCTGTTCGACTGAGAATTAGAGATATTTTCCTTATTTACCAAGTCATACTCTCATTAAGGCAAGTGTAGGGTACACATGTTCTCATCATCATTCTAAATAACAAATGCTAAAGTGTGACGGTGAAAAAGGAATAAGGGTGATAATCTTGTGACACACATCCTGTGGACCTCTTCTCCATGGTGTTGGCGCTGTGGCCACTTGCTATGTAAGGGAGTTCAGTGATTAAATAACAAAAACCTCTTCCCTCACGAAGCCTATTATTAAGTATAAATACATATATCATATCATATGTTGCTTCACAGTATATAGTCTTAGAACATAAAAAGCTTTTTCACTTTTTTAATAAGATTTGATTTTCAAACCTTAAACTATGATACAATATTTGTTTCATATATTATAAAACAGAGGCTCAAAAAGGTTAAAAATGGGCTTAAGATCACATAACTATTTAGTAGCCAACTGAAGATTGAAACTCCCCTTTTTTTTCATCTAAACGTCATTGAAAGACAAAAAATACAAGTGTTTCCATTAGCCTAGAATTTTCAAAATCTTAGGTTCAAAATTCACTTGAGAGAATGTTTTATGGAAACAAAATCAACATGCATCTTAAATATTAAATATATAAAGGAACCACCTTCTGAAATTTAGAAAATTCAGCTATCTAAAATGATTTGCTTTCAGTGTCAAGAGATTTAATATTTACATTAGAGATAGTATAATAGTTTTTCTTGAAAATAGTAAGCTTTTATGCTTTTAGATATTGAAATTAAAATGTCTAAGCCACTTGCACTAATATACTCAAATTCTCATATAGCCTCAAAAATCTAACTTGCATAAAATTGGTTGAACATTATACAACTAATTGTCCATCATTTTACAATTTCTGGACCGTTTCCCACAATGCTTAGTATATTATAATGACATTTGTAGTGTTCTTGGAATGCCTTGCATTAGTAGATAATCAATACATATATGTTTATTGAACGGATGTAGTATTGCTCTCACAGCATGACGGTGGCAAATTGAATAACTGACTGTCAGCACAATTGCATGTGACCTATATCTAACTATTTATGACACAACTCAAGTTCAAGAAGAATACACTTATTGAAATAATTTTACATATTCAGCATTGTGCATCTCCTATAAATGCTTCCCCCACAACCACATTCACTAGTCTGCTTGTTATACTTTTCAAACACATGGAAATCTAGCTCAGACATTTTCCCTTAAAGCACTCCGTGCTGATAGCTTCTTTCCTTGTAACCATCATACCTTTTTAACTCTATAACTAGACATAAAGGGTTTTGTTACAATTATTTATTTCTTGGTTTTCATTATTGAACAACACATACTTTGAGAATACAAGCCATGTCTTATTCATCTGTGTCAACCTATCATTTTCGAACTTATCACAGATATTGAGCAGTAAATATATGATCATTTGATAAAATGAATAAAAGGCAGCATTTCAGTAAGGGGCACAATATTTTAATGGCTTCTCCAATGAGGTGGTTTAATTGATTTTGAGGAATGTGAATACAAATGAAAAAAGAACATCTGATTGTTGAAATCCATGAAAGGATAACTAAAGAAAATAATAACTAAGGCATATTAACATGGTTACACTCTATTGATTTAGGTCTTATTGTATTTTTTATTAATAATAGTTTTGAACTTTTTTCAAAGATTTTGAGCATTGTTTCTTAGATATACTTATAAATATTTAGTATATGTATTACTTTATTAAATAGCATTATTTAAAATGCAAATATTTGGTACTAATTTTTATAAATATACAAACATATCATGCAAACTTAACAAATTCACTTATTCACACCATTCATCTTTTGTATTTAATTCAATCATGCCATCTACAAATGCTTAGCATAAGCTTTATCATGATAAGAAGAGTTTTTTCTCTTTTTTGTTTACTAAAAAAATGATTTTTCTGTAACTACTGAGATCATATAATTTTTCTCTTTTAAATTGTTTATGTGGTGAATTATATTCAGTGATTTTTGAATGTCTATAATAAGCCAAATATATCATGATATATTACCATTTTAATATCTGATGGATTTGGTTTGATTATATTGTTTGGGACCTTTTCATTTATTTTTATGAGTGAGATTTACCACTAATTGTTCTTTCTTAAAATGCCTTTGTCAGATTTTGTTGTTAAGCTTATATTGTTCTCATAAAAAAAGTTGGAAATTGTATTTGTTATCCATGCTACATAATAAATTACCTAAAAACCTAGTGGCTTAAAAAAGCACAAATTTATTTTATTATAATATAATAATAGAAAATAGAGATATGGATAATAAGTAAAGAAATGAGATAATCAAATAATTTGAGAGCAACTTAGTTTGGTGACCTGGCATGAAGCCTTTTCTGAGGTTGAAGTTTGTAACACATGTTGGTCAGAAGCATACTTGTCTGAAAGCTTGACAGGGACTGGTGTCTTCTTCCAAGATAACTCATTCACATGACTTTTGGCAGGAGGATTTTGTTCCTTGCTGATTGTTGTCATGGGGCCTCTTTCTGTCCTTTGACGTGTAAGCTTATCCATAAGACTGATTGAGAACCTTTATGACATGGCAGCTGATTTATACAAGCGTGAGAGAGCAAGAAGAATGCTGTGGTGCTTTTTATGACCTAATGTTGGATATATTGCACTGTCACTTTGCACCTTCACTTTCTGTTCATTCACAATGAGTCATTGAATCCAGCTAACATGTAAGGTAAGATTTAGTCTTTACATTTTGAAGATAGGCATGTTACAAAAATGGATAGGGAGATGTTTTAACATTACCAAACAAATCATGCCTCCATCCTTGTTTTATTCTCTAGAAGAGTTTGCAAAGAGTTTATGCAAACATAGGTATTATTATTTTTTATTTTGGAAAAAATGCTAAAGCTTTTTTTGATTTAAGAATTTTAATAATAGGCTACATTTCTTTAAATGTAATAAGACTTTTAAAAATATGTACCACTTTTTGTGTAGTTTCTCTAGAGGTTTGTGGTTCTAGAAATATGCTTATTTTATTTGGTGTTATATATTGTCATGAAGTTGTTTATAATGTTCTTTTTTATGTTACCATTTCAGTAAGAATTTAACTCATAGTCTGACTTTTTTTGTGTGCCACTCCACCCCCATGGGGTTGTTTTTTATGATTCTTCTCTTTTTCTTTGGTATTCTGTACTTTCATTATAATGTAGATATGTTACCTTTAAAACAGTTTATCCTTTGGGCTTTTTGACTTTTGGAATTACTAGTTTGATATCTTTTTTCCTATAATTAGATAAGTTTTACATTTGTCTCTGTTAGATACTTTAAAGCATCCGGGTTTGGCATGGGTGTTATAAGACTTTAAACCCAACAAAACAGAATAATCTTTATACGTATGATTTTTTTGACAAGTCAGACTAATTCAATATCGTTTTTATGTTTTAATTAATTAATTATTTTTTATTTTAAAGATGTTTGGTACAGTTCAGGATTAGGTCTATAAGTGGTCATTGTAGAGGTGAAGTTTGGGTCCCCCATTGATCCTCATTTCGCTGGGCTTGGGATCAGGTACTCTTATTGATGTTATGTGTCCCTCCTCCCTCCCCTGACAGTGTCCTGCTTACTGCCAATCCCTTTCTTGTAGTGTTATAACATATGTTTAGGGTCCACTTATGAGTGAGACCATGTGGTACTCAGTTATTTGTTTCTGTGATAGATCACTGAGTATGTCTTCCACACATCTGAAAGTATCCCAGCAGTTATCTTTTCAAATTGTGCACCCTTCTTTGACTTCAGTTAAATATATATAATATATCCTTATTCTATCCTGTAGTCACTCTTTCATTTATAGTTTCTATATTTTTGTACCTCCATGCTTTACTGAAGATATACTTTTTTTCTGACTTGGCTTCCTATAAGATATTTTCTTCTTCAATTGTATCAAATGTGGAGTTAAATACAAAGATTGATTTCATAATTGCCTTTTTTTAAATTATAGAATTTCTAATTGATATTTTTAGCTGCAACATCAAGTTTTATAGCTTCCCAACTTTACTGATTTTCTTGTGTTTGGATATCAACTCTCTAAACATAGGAATAATTTCAATTTCTATAATTTTATGGTATTCTTTCGATTCACAGTTGTTTTAATTTGTTTTCACTGACTCTGCAATTCCACATTTTATTTCTGGATTACTTATGCTTTCTTTTTTTAAATTCAGGGGGTACATATGAAGTTTAGGGTACACATGATGTTTGTTCCATGGACATATTGTATATTGGTAAAGATACGGTCTCAGGTAGCCCACTCTTCAAATGGTGATCGTTGTACCCAGTAGGTAATATCTGAGACCCCTTCCTTACCTCCACCCTTGTTGATGTTCCCAGTGTCTATTATTTCCCTCTTTGTGAACATGTAGCTCCCACAGATGAGTGAGAACATGCGGCATTTGGTTTTCTGTTTTTGAGTCAATTCACATAAACTTGTGATTTCTAGGTCCATTCCTGTTGCAGCAAAGGACACAATTTCATTCTTTTTAATAGCTACATAGTATTCCATAGTGTATATATATCATGTTTTCTTTATGGGGTCAGTTGTTGGTGGGCACTTAGGTTGGTTCCATGATTTTGCTATTGTGAATAGTGTTGCAGTTAACATACGAGTACAAGTATCTTTTTTACATATTGATTTATTTTTCTTTGGGTGAATCCTTAGTAGTTGGATTGCTGGGTCAAATGGTAATTCAATTTTTAGTTCTTCATGAAATATCCATACTGTTTTCCATAGACGTTGAACTGGTTTACAATTCCACCAACAGTGGATGAGTGTTCCTTTACTAAAAATGCTTTTTGCAAACCTTTCCAAGATTTTAATTTCTAATCAGAAAGATAATTGATCAAAGTCAATCAGAATCAAATTTTCAGCATTACTGGAAGCCAAACGTCCTCAACTCACCCAGATCTCAATTTTAACTATTGATTCTCTTTTTAGTTATATCTCATACTGTGTTTAAGTCATCTCATTTTTGAAATGCAGTGACTCATGCTTGTAATCTCAGCACTTTGAGAGACAAAGGTGGGAGAATTGCTAGAGTTCACAAGTTAGAGACTAACCTAGGCAACATAGCAAGATCTTATCTCTACCAAGAAAAAAAAATTAGCCAAGCATGGTGGTGCACGCTTGTGTTCCCATAGTCCCAGCTACTTGGGAGACTGAGACAGAAGGATCAACTGAGCCCAGGAGGTCGAGACTGTGGTCAGACTTTATCACCCTTATCTGAGTGACAGAGTGAGACCCACAACTCAAAAAACAAAAAGAGGCATATCAGTGATGTTATGTGTGTGTGTGTATGTGTGTGTGTATTTGGGAATAAGTTTTAGATAATTTTTCTTTTCTTTTTATAGCTAGTTAATTCTATGATGTATCTTTGTAAAGAAAATTATTTTAGCTAATAAAAATGTAATTGCCAAATCAGGAAATATACCATTAACAGAATCTCATTATCTAATTAATGTACAGTCCTCATTTAAATTTTGTAAATTTTCTCAGTAATATGCTTTTTAGTTTGTTTTTCCTGGTCCAGAGCCCTGTTGATTTATACATTGCATTTAGTTATCATGAATCTTTAGTTTCTTTTAATTTAGAATTTTTCTTCAGTCTTTCTGTGTCTTTTTTTATTAAGATATATTCACATGGCATTCAATTGTTTCAAAATGTAGGACTCAGTAGCTTATTTTTTTCTTTTTTTTTTTTTTTTGAGTTGGAGTCTCACTGTCGCCCAGACTGGAGTGCAGTGGCCGCTCCCGGCCACCGCAGCCTCAGCCTTGCGAGTAGCTGGAATTACAGGCGCGTGCTACCACGCTCGACTGATTTTTTAAAATTTATTGTAGAGATGAGGTCTCACCAATTTGCCCAGGCGGGTCTCGAACCCGCGGGCTCAGGCAATTCACTCACCTCAGCCTCCCAAAGGCACGGGATTACAGGCTGAGCGACCGAGCCCGGCTGGACTCAGTAGCTTATATTTACAATGTTGTGCGCTATCTAATCCTAGAGCACTTTTATCACCTCCCAAATAAATCTCATATCCATTCAGCAGTCACGCCTCATTTCTCCTCTCCTCAGTCCCTAAATCCACTAATTTGCTCTCTATCTGGATGGATTTGCCCATTTTAGACATTTCGTATAAATGGGCTCATAAGTCTAAAATGTTAGACTTCTTACATTTAGAATAACACCTTCAATAATTGTGTTGTAGAGTTGTATTTAGTGCTTTCTTTCTTTTTATAGCATTTCTGTATTATTTAAGTTTCCATGAACAATGTGCAAGAGTTCCTGTTTCCTACAACCTTAACACCACATGTCATTTTTGGGTTTTGTTTGTTTGTTTGTTTGAATAGTCGACAAGTGGTATCACATAGTAGTTTTGATTTGCATTTCCTTTTTTTCAACTTTTTTTTTTATCCTTGCCATCGACTTTCTCATGTCTTCTGTGGAGAAATGGCTATTCAAGTTTTTTGTTCCAAATGTTAATTAAGTTGTCTGCTTTTAAGTTGCTGATTTGTAACATATATTATGGATCAGATATAATTTACAAATATATTTTTCTTATACTATGAGTTTTATTTATATATTTTGATACTGTTCTCTGATGTGCCAAACATTTAATTTTGATGAAATGTAAGTTATTAACTCTGTTGCTGTTATGTTGCCTGTGTTTTGGAGGGAGGGTCATTGTTAAATACAAGGTCAGAAAGATTTTCCTTTAGGTTTCTCCTAAAGGTGTTGTTGTTTTAGCTCTTGCATTTAGGACTTTGATTTATTTTCAATTTTGTGTATGGTGAATGGTTGGAATACAAGCTTATTTTCTTTCAGGTGGTTATCCAATTGTTCCAAACTTCTTAGAAAATATATTTTTTGGCATCCCTGTGAAAAATGACCATAAATCTATGTTTATTTCTATACTGTCAACTTTATTCTATCCTTGTGTCAGTCCTGCACTGCTTTGATCATTGTAGCCTCGTTGCATGTTTTGAAATCAGCAGGTATAAATCCTCCAGGTTGGTTCTTTTTCATTATTTTTTGGCTATTTGGAGTCTCTTGTAATTCCATGTGAATCTGAGACTCAGCTCCTTCATTTCTAAAAACAAAATACAGAAATTTGATAAAAATTTTATTGTATCTGTAAATCAATTTGGGAATATTGCCATTTACCAGTAATTTTTACCAATTCTTACTATCTTACCATTCTTTTCCATTTAGGAACAAAAAATATATTTCTATTTAGAATTTCTTTAAAATTTTAAAAATAATGTTTCTTAGTGTTCAGTGTGAAAGTCTTGTACCTCTTTGATGAAAGTTATTCCCAATATTTATTTTTTGGATACTATTATAGGTGGAATTATTATCTTAATTTCCTATCATTCTATGGTAAATAAAACATTTCCTTTATCTTCCATTATAAATTCATTGTAAGTTTTTTTTAGTTCCTTATACTCCTTTATAATTGCTAATTATTTTAGTACTCAGATTGTTTCATATTGGCAAATTGGAGCCTCTTTGAACTGGTTTCTGTATCCTTTTGGTATGTCTCATCATTTTCTGAGGTCTTCTTTAATTTCTGAGATATCTCAGGCTCATCATATGTTTTCCCTGGCACAGTCCCAGAATATCCTTCATCTAAGTAACACTCGTACATTTCAGTAGATAATGGTATTTGGAAACTAAGACCCATAGAAATATGCTACATCATTTTTACATAATTTGTGATTTTCCATATTGCAATTTTAATTTGTTTTGGAAAGGCAAATGGTGGGTATGAATCACTAATTCACTATCTTTTTCATTTCTTTTTTTAGTTCCTCCAGTCATCCGGGTATATCCAGAGAGTCAGGCTAGAGAGCCTGGGGTAACTGCAAGTCTTAGGTGCCACGCAGAGGGCATACCAAACCCTCAGCTTGGCTGGCTGAAGAATGGAATTGATATTGCACCAAAGCTGTCCAAACAACTTACGCTTCAAGGTGCCTTTCATTTGCATTTTGTTTTTTCTGTTAAATGACCTTGTTGAAAATTTATGCTAAAATGTATAACATATTTTATAGTTTGGAAAAAGATAAAATGAAATCTTGGTGGCAACAGAATATCACAAATATGAAAAAAGATGCTTATATCTAAGAGATGATTTTTAAAAGAGTGCTTTAACATTTTAATGTTTTAAATAATAGTCTTGTCATAATGATTAATTATGTCATTATTTTGGTGATAAGTAAAATCAAAATTTTTTAAAAAATATTTGTCTTGTGGATTATAGCAAATAGCTGAACCCAATAATTGACTCTCTTCATAGAAATAAATTTCTGAAGTTACTTTTTGTGTGTGTGAGTTGGATTCTTACTCTGTCGCCCAGGCTGGAGTATAGTGGCATGCTCACAGCCACCCCACTCGCGCTTTCCTTCCACCTCAGCCTTCCAAATAGCCAGAACTACAGGCACACATTACCACGCCCAGCTAATTTTTTTTTTATGTATTGTAGAGATGAGGTCTCACCAAGTTGCCCAGGCTAGTCTCGAACCCTCAGGCTCAGGCAATACACTCGCCTCAGCCTCCCAAAGTGCTGGGATTACAGGCTCAGCCACCAAGCCTGACCTGAAGTTACTTTTTAAATACTTATGTAATACATTAAAATATGTGTCATAGAGGTTTTCAGTAATATAGAAAATTTTAATGAATGTTTTCTAGTATATTTTGTAAATAAAGAACAAATATTAAAGTTAGATGTGTTTCACACACTATTTTAATATTATTGCGTTATAATATATTATACATATATTAAATGTAGACATGATTAATCAGTTATTATGTAGATTATGATAATCACAAATATATGGAAAACATACAATATCAGACAGTTTTTGTAATGCCAAATAATTTATATATAATAAAAGCAATGCATACAATATGTTGATTATACTAGCAATAAAAAGACGCACAAATCTTTTTTCCATTGTTAGGAGTAGCACACATCAAGTCATTTTACTAGAGTGTCTGTTGATTGGGCATTATATTTTTATCCATGTCTCTACATTTCTTCAAGCATATAGTCTTATTATTACTCCACTTTAATAGAGAATATGTTTAATAATTGCACATTTTAAATAAAACTTTTGAAAACTTTTACTTATTTTTACAAGTTGATGGTGACATGTATGTGAACATATTCTTAAATTTTAAAAACCTGACTCCTAGAAATCACTATATTTATATAAGAAGGCCTGCCAAATTTACACATTTATATCTAATGATTATACCTTGGTGTCTACAGTGTAAGAAGAGAAAAATATGGATTTGACTAACAAAAATTGAATGAGTAAATTTCCTATGTTTTCAATTTTTTTCTTCTTTCATATAATAGCAGTAAACCGTATTACAAAAGTGTGTCATTGTTTTGCTTCCAAGAATATGCAGTTAGACAAATGTGGAGAGTTGTTACACTCCAGACTCTACATTGAAAACATGCTTGCAAAATAACTATTATCAATTTTAAAGACAAGAGAAAACAGATAGTTTTGAGGGAATATGACAAAAAGAAAAGTAAGGAGGACAGCGTAAGTAGTAAATCTGTCATGTAGGTGTATACAATTCTATGAACCTAATACATGATTACATATCACCAGATACTATCATCATTTAATCATCTGCTCGTTCATCAGATATTTCTTAACCATTTGCATGTAAAGTCCGAGGCTAGACCTAATTGAATAACCATAGCAATAGATGGAATAATATATGAATAATTGGATAATATCTTAACTCAGGAGTAAAATCCTGAGAAAGTCCAAATATTTTATTAACAGGCAAGTGAAGAAAATAATAGGAGACTAACAAAACAGCAAAGAGTCAGGAGACCAGGTGATACTATAGAAGAAGAGAACGTTAAAAATAGGGGAAATTCAACAATGGAAGATGCATACAAAGATCAAGAAAGTTGATTGATATGCATTTACATTGAAGTGATCAGTTCACCGTTAAAATGTTTGTAAAAACAATACTGGTTGCAATCAGTCTTCAATGGGTTTAGAAATTAAAAGAAGGCAAAAAGTATAAAAATCTTTTTTCAGATTTTTAAAGAAAAAAAGAAGGTAGCAGCTTTTGGTGGGGAGGCTTAGGACTAATGAAGATATTTATTTCTTCTTGGATACTTTATTAATCTGAAGAAGTATCAGTAGAGAGAAAGGAGGAGGAAAGAGTCATAGAAAACAATAAGAAATAATGAGAGATTTGCTTGGGGGAAAAATTCTTTTGAGAAGTAAATAAAGGTGAAACTGGGAACAAGAAGTTTTGAGATTACTTTCTAATCTAAAGAGCAAGGTTCCTTGCTTAGAAGTGAAGAAGTTATACTATGATGGGAAATATGGAACAAAGAATAAAGATTTGATGTCCAAGTGGAGTAGGATCTGAAAGGCATCAACCTTTAAAGGTCAAATAAAATGAATAGCAAGTTGTTTAAGATATCCTGTGAATTGAAAACTGTGAATTTGAAAACTACAAGCTTGCTTATGCAATAGTTCATAATTTACTCAAAGTACTAGGTACAAGGGCACCAGGTGCAGAGATATAATGGGTTAGCTTCTTTTATTTGCAGAGGTTAGCAAGGCAGGTGTGTCTGGATGATAAATGGACAAAGGAATTGTTAGGTCTGGCAATAGAGTAGACACATCTAGGGACGCTAGATTGTAATGTAAAGGAGGAAAGACAGTGGGGCATATAGGTTAGAAGAACAACAAGAAAATCAGGGGAGAGAATTTGAAGTAAGAAACTGATTTAATATTTCAAAAAATTCTAGAGAATTTAGGCTGTTAAGAGTGTGGGTCATGGCCAGGTGCAGCAGCTCATTCCTGTAATCCTTGTATATTGGGAGGTTTGAGAAGGGAGGAAAGTTTGAGCCCAGGAGTTCAAGACCAACCTTGGCAACAGGGTGAGACCTTGTCTCTACAAAAATAAATAAATAAATAAATAAAATTAGAAAAGAATGGTTGTGCATGCCTGTAGTCCCAGCTACACGGGTAGGCTGAGGTGTAAAGGATCTCCTGAGGCCAGGAGGCCAAGGCTGAGGTGAGCTGTGATTGCACCACTGTACTGCAGTCTGAGTGACAGAGTAAGACTCTGACTCAGGAAAAAAAAAAAGTGTAGGTCTTCGAAGAAATGGTATAATTTTCAAGGGGTCTAAATCTCATATGAAACAAAAGGTCGAAGCAGTTTAAATACATTATTCACACTCTAACTATTAGAGCAGGGACCTGTAAACTAAGTCCACAGACGAAATCTGACAGCTGCCTGTTTTTATAACTATTTTTTTATTTACCTGATTTTTGTTTTTAGACTATAGCCATACTCATTAAAATATATAAATAGGGTGTATAGCTGCTTTAATACTGCTACAGCAGAGATGAGTAGATGCCACAGACATTGTGTGGCCCACAATGCTTAAAATATTTAGTAACTAGCCTTTGCAGCAAAAAAAAAAAAAAAAAGAACTTGCCAACACCTGTTTTGTGTTGGGATGTAGGAAATGGAGGTACAGCAAGCGTTTGCAGTCCACTACCTCTCAACAGCTCACTCACATCCCTTCAGAGCCACTGACTCCTAGATGTATCATTCAGGCTCTTGCCCCCTTGGTTTTCTACTCTTCTTTCCCCTAACTCAGCCACAACAATTATTTTGTCTTCTGCCTGTCACAAATAGTCATGTTCCACTCTACTGCACATGATGTTCCTGTAATCGGATAACACACACACACACAGGCAAGTACAGACATACACACAGAAGGTAAATTTTTAAAAATGAAAAAGAAACTGAAAAAATGTGAGTTCTTTCTATGAATCTCAGATTATTCATCTGATAATTAAATATTATTTGAGATGATTAAGGAATAATATATGGGAAAGTGCCTAACATGTTGTCAACCTAATTTTCCACATTGGGGAATGCAATTCATTAGTCAAGGATTAGCTTAAAATGTTGTTATACCAAGATTTAGAAGTTAGATCAATCATTCCCTTAAGCCTTTGGTCATATACTTACTGGATTAATTTCCATATTTTATTTTAGGTATAGTTCTGACAAAAGACTGAAACTCTTACAGGCAAATCATGTGTGATTACCTCTATGTCTTCCTCACCTAATAATTCCAAATATGTGATAAGAACTCAATGATCTGCTTGATGAATGGCAATAGCATATCTATATGATGCAGCTTAATTAATTTCTCTATAACAATATCTTTTCATAGGTATTTTATGCAAATATATTGCTATTATTTAAATTTCTATAAAATCTCAGGAAAAAGGGGGTCTGAATATGAAAAGTAAATGAATAAATGAAAATATAGTTATCAACGTGATGTACTTCATATACAATGGGAAATAAGTATGATAAAAAAATATAAAGTGTGTGCATTTGCTAGAGAGTATGGGACTCTCAGTAATAGAATGACGGCACAGTTTGCAAACACTTGAACAGTTCTGGAATAATTTGGCCTGCCTCCAAATATGGAAGCAGGAAGGAAAACAGTTTAATTAGGACAAGCTAAGAGAACTGTTTGACTGTGTAATCGGAAAGCACTGTACCAAAACTAAAATTGTGGTTTACAAGTTGCATTTGCTTTCTGTTTTCAGCAAATGGCAGTGAGGTTCACATAAGCAATGTGCGCTATGAAGATACAGGAGCATATACTTGCATTGCCAGGAATGAGGCGGGAGTGGATGAAGATATTTCTTCTCTTTTTGTGGAAGATTCTGCGAGAAAGACCCGTATGTATTGAACACACACACACACACACACACACACACACACACACACACACATACACCCATACTCTACTTTACAGCTTTTTAGAATATACAATTTTTAAAGCTTTTTTCAAAAAGTAAAGACACCATAAAACTCTGTGACGTGCACATGCACAATGCATTAAAATAAATAACTTTTATATGTAAGAATGATAGGAATGTTGTAATACTAGAAAGATATATAAAGACATAAACAAAGCTTGTACAATTTTCATTACAACACTAGAATGATTTTCTTTCTTCCTTTTTTTTTTGCAAGCCATGTGTACAAATGATGATTCAGACCCTGTCTTCCCATTTGTTCATACAGAAATTTGAAACCCTGGAAAAATCCCTCTGCTCAATAATATTTGGAGAATACAGGGCCTTCACATATATCCAAGGGTATCCTGCAGGTTGAATGAATGTCTTTCTTTTTCTATTGGTTGTGTTGCAGTCGCTGGCCAATAGTTGCACAGCGTCTTTCTCTGCAGCAGGGACATTGGTAACTGCCACCAAAGACATTTACTACTCTGGGCTCCACCACTATTCTGTGCCTGTTCTTGGTTTAGTGTTACAAATCCTTTGTCATAACAGTCCATGTCATTTGATTGTCTCCTGAAGTTATAAGAAAAATGTCTTGTCCTTAAAAAAAAATAATTGGCAAAAGGGATATGGATGGGGTGGTGATGCCAAAGATGGATTAATTTTTAGGACAGCTGAATTGTTCAGAACTCAAAGTACTCTTATAGCATTTATCCAAGGAACTCTCTTTAAGAAAATGTACAGGCATTCTCTTTCCTTGGTCCTCACATGACTCAGCATGGCTGTTTGGAGATAGGGTCTATATGTCCTTGGAATGACTCTACACCTCGCTTTCAGCTCTTTAGTTTTGTTTTGCAAGAGTCTGTCATTTGGGGATTTTTTTTTAAGTTGGCAGGTCCATTTTTCGTAAACTAGTTTTTGAATAAGGTTAAAGCACTGATGCAGAAGTCTTCTTATTCTTTCTTAAATAAACACGTGCATATAAAAGTACAGCCAATGAGGAAAGAGGACCTTACTAGGCGCCAACTCTAACATAGCTTTATCTTTATTTTGTCTAGTTAGGAAAGCCATCATTATATGCAAAAATATAAAAAGAAAAGTCTGTAAGTAGAAAAAGCTGGATTTAGAGACCTGGATGAGGTCCACTATAATTTCTTTATTCCTCTTATATAGCCCTGCCAAATACCAATGTACAATTCATTTCTGTTAAAAATTAATTTTAGGTGGCAAGAAGTTAAAACTTTAGTTTTCTTTGTTTTTTATGATGATGTTTGGGAAACAGATTTTAATATCAACTCTATATTCTTATTTTCTTGTAATGTTTGCCATGTATTTTTCAGTATATTTTTCTAGTTACAACGGTAAAACATCTAGTCATAGTTTCTTTAATTAATGAATCATACAAGTTTAACCATGAAAATTTCAGGAAGACATTAGAGAAAAATTTAATGCAACTTTACTCATAAATTTAGTAATCAAAATGTGATTTTATTATAAACAAATTCTAGTATCTTTTTCTCTTTAACTTATTTTACTTATCACTTTAATCTCTTAAATAATATGTCTTAGATAGATTTCTGAGATTATATATTATTAGTACTCTGTTAAAATAGAAGTAATATTTTTATGACATGTGTCAGTGCAAACCTTGCTACATTTATATTTTTGAAACTTTAAAAATTATCAATAGGTATAGAGGAAGTCAAGCTATCACTCTTTGCAGATGACATGATTGTATATCTTGAAAACCCAAGAGAATCTGTCAAAAATCTCCTTACACTGATAAAGGACTTTGGCAAGGTCTCAGGTTATAAAATAAATGTGCA
>CAUYQG010230374.1:0-44707 GCA_963574415.1 Tarsius wallacei
AGTGACCTCTCACAGAAACAAAAAACTGAGTATCACATGTTCTCACTCATATAGTAGACCTTGATCATCCAACGTATTACCACAAGAAAATGACTGACAGTGGTGGGAAACTATGGGGCGGGGAGGGGTAGGGTGATGGGAAAAATGGTAGTAAATATCTGTCTGGGGACGGGGAGACACTTCCTATCAACAAGGGTGCCTGAACGAGGCATATTTGTACACCTAACCCTTAACTGTACCCCATAATATCACAATAAAAAATATTGAAAAAAAAATAATAATTATACTATGAGAGAGGGATTGGCAGTATTGGGAAACTGTCAGGGGATGGGGGTGAGATTGGCAGTTGAGGGAAACTGCTGGGGTAGGGAGGGGTATACCTCATCAACAAAGGTACTTGCATAATCCATGTTTGTATACCTAACCCTAAATTGTACCCCACATCTTTATAATAAAAAAAACAAGTTAACATGTACCAACAAAAAACACAATAATTTCTCAGCAGCTGATCAAAAGAAGTGGAGTACCACTAACTGCCTGAAAAAAAATTAAAAATAATTATTTAAAAAATCACAGCAACTTTGAAGAGAAAACAGAGAAACAATTCAATGAAATCAGAAACAAATAAACAAATAAGAAATTTAACAGAGAGATTGAAATCATTTTAATACAAGAAAATTCTGGCCAGGTATAGTGGTTCAAACCTGTAAATTCCAACATTTTAGAAGGCTGAGCGGGGAGGGTCACTTGGGCCCAAGAGTTCAAGACCAGTTTGGGCAACATAAGAAAAAACCTCAACTGTACAAAAAAGAAAAAATTAGCTAGGTTTGGTGGTGTGTGCCTGTACTCAAGTAGCTGTGGTGAGGTTCACTTGAACCTAGGAGTTAGAGGTTGCAGTGAGCTATAATTACACCACTGCTCTCCAGCCTGGGTGACAGAGTGAGACCCTGTCTCTAAAACACAAACAACAAAAACAACAAAACAAATTCTGGAGATTAAGAATATAATGAATCCTTGGACAAAACAGCTGTCAGTCACATGTCCTGGATATGTCACACTTTAAATAAAAGGTGCTCACATGGAACGTACTCTAAGTCTGACCACATCCTCAGCCATAAATCAAGCATAAACAAATTTCATAAGATTGAAATACTGCCATGCACCTTCTCAGACCACAGTGGCATAAAAATAAATAACAACACCAACAAAGTTCCCCCCAAACCCACAAATACATGGGTATAAAACAGCATGATACTAAGCAACTCCTGGGTCAACATGGAAATCAAAACATAGATTAAAAGATACCTGGAAACAAATGAAAATGAAGAAACATCTTACCAAAAACTCTGGGATGCCATGAAAGCAATACTAAAAGGGGAATTCATATTTCTACAAACACATATGAAGAAAATGGAAAGATCACAAGTAACTAGCCTGACAAATTACCTAAGGAAGCTGGAAAAACAAGACCACCAAAACTGTAACTTCAGCAGAAGAATCCAGATGACCAATAAAAGCCCAAATTTGGGACACAGAAGACAAAAAGATAATACCAAAAAATCAAAAAAATTAAAAGCTGGTTCTTTGAAAGGATAAACAAGATTTATAGTCTCCTAGCTAGACTGACCAAGAAAAAAAGAGAAAAAGCCCAAATAAACATAATCAGAAATGCAAAAGATCAAGTCACAACTAACTCCGAAGAAATATAAAAGATTATCAAAGACCACTATGTACACTTGTATGGAAACAGACTTGAAAACCAAAAGGAAAAGGAGGACTTTCTTACATCACACAACCTCCCCAGGTTGAAACAAGAAGAAATCAAAACCCTAAATAGACCAATAACAATCCAGGAAATTGACTATGTCATAAGAAAACTACCTACAAAAAAAAAAGTTCTGGATCAGATAGCTTTGCAGTAGAATTCTACAAAACATACAAGGAAGAACTGATATCAATCCTATTGAAAGTATTTCAGGGAATTGAGAAAGATGGAACTCTCCCCAAATCATTTTACAAAGCTAACATCACATAGATACCCACCCAGGTAAAGAACCAACAAAGAAAGAGAACTCAGGCCAATATCCTTGCTGAACATAGATGCTAAAATTCTCAACAAGATCCTAGCAAACCGGATTCAACAACACATCTCAAAAATCATCCACCACGACCAAGTAAGCTTCATCCCCAGGATGCCTGGCTGGTTCAACATTCATAAGACCATAAACATAATTAAATACATCAATAGATGTAAAAAAAAAAAACTTAACTACATCATTAGATGTGGAAAAAGCATTTGATAAATCCAGCACCCCTTCTTGATAAACCCCTCGAACATCCAGGCATAGATGGAACATGCCTCAAAATAGTAAGAGCCATCTAAGAGAAACCCACAGCCAATATACTGCTAAACAGACAGAAATTGGAGCAATTTCCCAGGAAAACTGGAACAAGACAAGCATGCCCACTCTCACCCCTCCTTTTCAACATAGTTTTGGAAGTCCTAGCTAGAGCAATCAGACAAGAGAAGGAGATTAGGGGTATCCAAATAGGAAAAGAGGGAGTCAAGTTATCCCTCTTTGCAGACGACATGATGCTATCCCCAGAAAATCCAAGAGAATCTGTCAAAAACCTCCTTGCACTGATAAAGGACTTTGGCAAAGTCTCAGGGTGAAAAATAAATGTGCAAAAGGCATTTCTATACACCAACAATAAACAAACAAAAACTCGAACAAAAAGCACAATCCCATACACAATAGCCACAAAAAAATAAAATACCTTGGCATCTTCCTAACCAAACACATGAAAGATCTTTATAATGAAAAGTACAAAAGTACAAAACACTGCTCAAAGAAATCAAAGATGACATAAGCAAATGGGAAAATATTCCATGCTCATGGATTGGAAGAAGCAACATTGTTAAGATGTTCATCCTACCCAAGGCAATCTACAGATTTAACCCAATACCCATTAGATTACTAGCAGCATTCTTTACCTGGAAACGACAATACAGGAATTCATATGGAAACATAAGTGACCACAAATCACCAAAACAATCCTCAGGAAAAATTTAAAAAGTGGGCAGGTCGATTTGAAACAAGACTACACTAAGACATATTATAATCAAACTGTCAAAAATTAAAGACAAAGAAATGATCCTGAAATTAGCAAGAGAAGATAAGCATACTACATACACAGGAATTACAATAAGGCTACCAGAGGATTTCTCAGCAAAATCCTTCCAGGCAGGTCAAGAGAGAGTAGAATGATATTTTCAAAGTCCTGAAAGAAAAAAACTGCCAGCCAAGAATATTTTACCTGACACAGTGGTCCCTCAGAAATAAAAAAAAAAGAGATAAAGATTTTCCCAGACAAATAAAAGCTGAGGGAGTTCATCACCACAAGATCTGCCTTGCAAGAATGCTAAAGTGAATTATTTAAAGCTGAAAGAAAATGATGCTAATTAGTAACAGGAAGACTATATGAAAGTATAAAACTTACAGGTAAAAGTGAAAACATAATGAAGTTCAGAGTACTCTAAACTATAATGTAGTGTGAAAGTTAAAAAAACAAAACTACTAAAAACAATTATAGCTAAAATAAATTGTTAAGAGATACACAATATAAAGATGTAAATTGTGACATTGAAATCATAAAATGTGGAAGTGAATAAAAGTTTAGGGTTTGATTATGTGATAGAAGTAAGTTTTAAGCTGGGCTCGGTGGCTCAGCCTGTAATCCTGCGCCTTGGGAGGCTGAGGTGAGTGGATTGCCGGAGCCCGCAGGTTCGAGACCCGCCTGGGCAGGCGAAACCTCATCTCTACAATAAATCCAAAAAAAAAAAAAATTAGCCAGGCATGGTAGCGCACGCCTGTAGTTCCGGCTACTCGGAAGGCTGAGGTGGAAGGATCGCTGGAGCCCAGCAGGTTGAGGCTGTGGTGGCCGGAAGCGGCCACTGCACTCCAGTCTGGGCGACGGAGTGAGACGCCAACTCAAAAAAAAAAAAAAGAAGTAAGTTTTACTATCTTAAAATAGCCTGTTATAACTATAATTTGTTTTATATAAGTCTATGGTAACTATGAAGCTATAACAACATATTAAAAGGATCATTCACCGTGATCAATTGGATTTTATCCCTGGTATGCAAAGATAGTTTAACATATGCAAATCCATAAATGTGATACACCACATCAACAGTGAAGAACAAAAACCATATGACAATATCAGAAGAGTAAAAAAAAATCATTTGGCAAAATTCAACATTTTTTCATGATAACAACTCTCAACAAGTTAGGTTTAGAAGGACTGTACTGCAACAAAATAGAGGTCATATGCATAAACCCAAAGCTAACGTTATACTCAACCATGGAAAGTTGAAAGCTTTGCCTGTAAGATCATGATTAAGACAAGGATACCTACCCTTGCCACTTCTATAAAGAACTTGAAGTACTAGTCAGAGAAATTAGGCAAGAGAAATCAATAAAAGGAATTCAAAACACAAATGAAGAAGTTACGCTGTCTATGTTTCAAGACAATATGACCCTATATATAGAAAATCCTAAAGACTCCACCAAAAAACTATTAGAACTAATAAATGAATTTGGTTTAGTTGCAGAATACAATATCAACTTACAAAAAATCAGTAGACTTTCTATACACTAACAGAAAACTATATGAAAAAGAAATAAGAAAGCAATCTCATTTACAATAGCTACAAATATTACAATACTAATACTTAGGAATAAATTTAAGAATAAAAGATCTGTACACTGAAAAACATAAACCGTTGATAAAAGAAAATGAAGAAAATACAAATAAATGGAAAAAGTCCCATGACTGTGGATTGAAAAAAATTACTATGTTGACTCATTTGTGGTTGCTGACATGAAATTATGTCATTCCAAATTCTGTACCTGGTTGCCACTGATGTGAATTTATGTCTTTGCAAATTCTGTTTCTGTATAATATACATTCAGTTTATAATCCTAATAAAAATACAAAGTACAGAATGCAAGTCAGAGTGGTGTCTGAGGCAACTACTGGATATGTCTGCAACTTTCAGCTGCATTGTGAAAAAGGTGACAATCTAGAAAGGACCATTTCACTTGTGCTTAATGACAGAAGCTTGCAGCAACCAGCTTCAGATTTTTTTTTGAAATTTTCATCTGCAGTCAGTGTTAGGGAAGTGAAAAATTTGCCAATGATGAATGTGTTAAAATGTCTATACTGTTCAAATATAGAGATTTAATGTAACTTCTTTCAAAATTTCAATGGTATTTTTCATAGAAATAGAAAATAAAAAGACAATTTTGAAGTGTGTATGAAATCACAAAAGATTTTGAATAGTCAAAGTTCTTAAAAAGAACAAAGTTGGAGGCATCCTACTACCCGATTTCAAAATATACTACAAAGCTATAGTAATCAAGACAGCATGGCACTCACATAAACAGACACATAGACCAATGGAACATAATAGAAAGCTCAGCAATAAATTCATGCATTTACAGTTAATTGATTTTTGACAAAAATGCCAAGAACACACAATGATAAAATGAGAATCTCTTCAATAAATAGTATTAGGGAAGCTGGAGATATATATACACACACACACACACACACACATATATATGAAAAATGAAATTGGATTCTTATCTCATACCATTTACATCAATCAACTGAAAATGGATTAAAGACTTAAACATGAGATTTGAAATGCTACTAACTACTAGAAGCAAACAGGTGAAAACTCCATGACATTCACTGGTCTTGGCAACAATTTTTTGGACGTGACACCAAAAACACAGGAAACAAAAGAAAAAACAAACAAATGGAATAATACCAAACTAAAATCTTCTCCAAAGCAAAGGAAACAATCAGCAAAGTGAAGAGACAACCAATGGAGTGGGAGAAAATATCTACAAACCACTTACCTAGTTAGGGATAATATCCAGATTCTATAAGGAATTCAAACAGCTCAACAGCAAAACCCCTAAATAACTCAATTAAAAAATGAGCAAAGATTCTGAATAGACATTTCCTCAAAGAAGACATGCAAATAGCCAATAGGTATATTTTAAAATATTCAACGTCACTAATCATCAGGGAAATGCAAATTAAAACCACATTGTGATATCACCTCACATTTGTTAGAATGGCTATTATCAAAAAGATGAAGATAACAAGCTTTGGCAAGGATGTGAAGAAAAGGCAACCTTTGTGCACTATTGTTGGAAATGCAAGTTAGTACAGACATTATGGAAAACAATATGGAAGTGCCTCAGAAAACTAAAAATAGAACAACCATATGATACAATCCTACTACTGGGTATATTGCCAAAGGAAATGAAATCAGGAAGTCAAATAGATACTGCACTCATGCTCATTGCAGCGTTATTCACAACAGACAAGATACGGAATCAACCTAAGTGTCTATCAATGAATGAATGAAGAAAATGTGGTACATATACACAATGGAATACTACTATCCATCTTTAAAAAGAAGAATGAAATCCTGTCATTTATGACAGCATGGATAAACCTGGGGATATTATGTTAAATAAAATAACCCAGGCATAGAAAGACAAGTGTCACATGATCTTATTTACATGTAGACTCCAAAAACATCGAGGTCATAGAAGCAGAGAGTAGAATGGTGGTTACCAAGGGCTGGTGGAGTATGAAGATTGGGAAGATGTTAGAGGATACAAAATCAGTTAGGAAGAATAAGTTCAAGGGATCTATTGTACTGCATGACTGTAGTTAATAACAATATATTATATACAGATAATCCTTAACTTACAATGGTTCAACTTAAGATTCTTTTTACTTTATAAAGGTGTGAAAGCAACACATATTCAGTACATTTCTGGACTTATGATGGGGTTACATTCAGATACCCATCGTAATTTGGAAATACTGATATTTGAAAATGCAATTCTGACTTTCAATATTTTCGGTTTACAATGGATTTATCAGGACATAACCACATTGGAAGCTGAAGAGCATCTGTTCTTGAAAATAGATTTCAAACGATTCTCATCATGAAAAAATGATATGTATGTGAGGTAACTGATATGCTATTTAGCTTAGTTTGGCCATTCCACAAAGTATAGATATATCAAAGCATCATGTTGTACACCATAAGTATATATAATTTTGTCAATTATGGGTAAATTCACACATACATACATACATACATACACACACACATACACACTAAAAATAAAGAGAAAAAGAAAGATTTCTTTTTTTCTTTTTCTTTTAAATTTTTTATTTTAAAGATGTGGGGTACAATTCAGGGTTAGGTATACAAATGTTCATTATGCAGGTATCCTTTTTGATGAGGTATGCCTCCCCCCCGCCCCGCAGATTCCCACTACTGCCAATCCTGCCCCCCCCCCAGCAGTTTCTCACTACTGCCAATCCTTAGAAAAAGAAAGATTTCTAAGCATATGCATGGGAAGAAAAAAGCTACTTAAACTTGTTTAAAAATTGTTTGATCTGAATACTATCTGCTCATATGGGCATAATCTATGTAGAAAATTTAGATTGTTTCTAATTATGTTTCTAATTATGTTGTCATTAAAAATATGACATGCATCTAATATAATTTAATTAGTAGTGTTATATATCTCTTTTCTTCTCCCTTCACAGGTGAGAAATTCCCGGAGAGCAGAGACTTTTTCCTATATTAATCTTCCATCTTCCAAAGTATCTAGCAGTTGGCAAATACTCAGCAAATACACGTTGATTTGTTGGTTAGATGATGACCCCAGGTAGACATAATAAAAATTCTCTTTCCTGTTTTCCTCTCTGAATTTTGTTTATTTTATTACAACTGGTGCATTCATATCCACAAGAAATACAATCCCTTTGAGGCTCCTGGTGGTATGCTAGCACCAGGGATCCAACAGTGTGCATGATTCTCATGAAGTTTGCGGTTTTGCTGAGGGGGAGGCATCAGACAGTAAATAAAAATTACACAAATAAATGCAGGAAGAAAAGAATGTGTTGCAGTGAGAGGGGATGATGGGAACTTGGCCTGAAGAAGACTCTCATGGGGGTGATTTTGGAGCAGAGGTCTGGGTGGAGACATTCTAGACCAGACAAGGCTTGGAGCAGCCTGGCAGCCTGGAGACAGCCACAGTGGCCACAGAACAGGAAAGGAAACTGGAGAGGGTGATGGGGTGGCATTTGGCCATGCCAACTCTTGGAGGCCACATTAAGGCTGAACTTTCCTGTATGCCATCTATCACAGGGTGAAGTCAGCGTCAGTTGATTCCTCAGGAAACGTCCACCTGCACAGCTGGTTCCTTTACTCAGAGAAGACTGGGGAATTTTCTAAGAAATAGTTACAGGATAAGTTACAATTTTTTAAAAAAGAACTTGTCGTTTTTTGCCTTTATTGTTAATATAATGCACGTTCATTATAAAAAATTAAAAACTCAGAAAAACACAAAGAGAGGAAAAATCATCCATAATATCATCACTAATGAAATTAAAATCACAAAATTAAAATGTTGTTTTAAAATATGCTTTTTTAAATTCAATGATATATCATCAACTTTCTGATGCTTTAAAATATGTTTCTGCTTTCCTTACAACTAAAATAACCTCGAGTATATAAGTAGATGTAAGTATAGCTATAGACATGGAGGCATAAATATAGATATACAGGGAGATAAAGATGAGGAATGAGGGATAAATTCAACCTTCTTGCAGCTTGAGTGTCCTTATCAAAGCTTTACAGAGAAATGTAGCCCTTCAAGCCTGTTTGCCCGAAGTGTCTGTTCCTTCCCTAACATTCCCTTTCCTTGTCATGGACAAAGATGTTAGCTTTCCCCATACAGCTTAGGCAGATATCTTACACAAGTTTTGTGAATATCTAAACTCTGCCTGCTGAAGCTGGTCTGTGGTGTTAAGCTCAAGTGTTTCTTTTCTCTGTCTTTGGGCTCCAGTTTTTGAAAGGGAAGGAAAGGCCAGGAAAACGGTCAGCTTAACAAAAGTCCCAAACAGTAAATGTGACCTTTCAAAAAACAGTCTTCCTACATAACCTTAAATGGAAGTAGGATTCTCAGGAAACACCATATTTCCATATTTACATCCATTTAGTTCCATTGAGGGGTTCATTTATTTATTCGTCCTCTACATTTTTGTGAGGCCTGCTCTGTGCTATTATCTAAGCTATGCTTTGGATACACAAAGATGAATAAGACACAGTCCCTGTCCTGAAGAATTTCAAAGACCAGTGGATCAATGGGCATATAAATGGATAATCACAGACAATGTGGAGGAGGCGACACACACATTCTTGTGGGAGACCTGCCAGAGGACATCAGCCTGTCGGATGACGGGGGTGGAGAAGCAGTGGGAAAGGTTGCTAAAGAAGATAGCCCTTGAGCTCAGTGAAGTAAGTTGGATTCTTCTGTGCAAACTCAGTGGTTAGACGTGCACATACAGAAAATGCTCTAAACTCAAAAGATGAATTAAGAAGTGGTTTTTCTCATGAACAGAACTTTTATCCTTCCAGAAGTATACTGCGTCTGGGCCCTTTGATTACCAGAAGGCTGTGATAACCACAGAAGGGTTATCATCTATCCTAGAATACTAGAAACATAGTTAAACGAGTGAACTGTTTATAAATAAACACCATGGACAGATTGCTTAAAAGTCATCGAGGAAGTGAAGCAGACATAGTGTTATATTTATGAACCACCGTTATTGAGCGCGTTTTCTTAGGCCAGACCAGGGCTAAGCATTTAAAAAACCGTATCTCATTTAATTCTCACAACAACCTCATGCTGTAGGGCCCATCTGTACAACTGGTCCATCTACTCAGCGATTATTATGATATGTATTTTATTAAAAAGGAAGCTGAGAATTGGAGGGTTAAATGTTTTGCTCACAATGGTACTGATAAGTGGAAAAGATGAGATTCAAATTCAAGTGAATCTGAAATGACACTATACAAAAATGTGGGGTTTTTTTTCATTAAACTCATTAAAAGGTGCTTTCTGAAAAGAGCGGAAGCTCTTCTAATCCCTTCTTTTGTTTTTTCTGGTAGGTATTCTATTCTAGAAATCTCTGGTAATGAAAAATGAATTAAAAGTGAAGCTATATCAAGCTACTTCTTGTATGTGTGTCAGGACACAAATTGCGTGTCAGAACAAGATCTTTTGTTATTGAGTCTGCTGGGTTAGAATCACCTTGGTCACAAAGGAAAGTTTTGGTCAGTTTTCTGGAAAACATTTTTTATCTGAAAGAGGAAAATATGAAAACTCCTCAATTCAGAAGAAAAAAAAGGCTAGGTTGGATGGGAAATGGAACTGGCTAACTTCTAAGTTCCCATCAATCATCCAGTAGAATATTATGTAGTTCAGAGTTTCCTGCAACTTTCTTAGTTAACTTGCCCTGCTGTTTCCTATGCACAAAGATAATAAAAGATTGAAGAGCTGATAATATTTGCGTAACACAATTTGTTTCTTTTGATGCATTCTGCCAGTTCTCTGCAATCATTCATTTCTTTAGGGATAGATCTCTGAGATTACAAACAGATATCAATTTTATTAAAACATACATAAAATTGTTTTCATTGAAAGATTGTATTAAAATTTTAAAAATATTAATTAAGCATTCAGAGGCACATGAATGGGATTCAGAAAAGTATTTCTCCAGTTAAACTTTTTACTTAAAAATCAGCTCAAAATATTTAAAAGACCTAAACCTAAGACCTGAAATGATAAAACTAAGCTAAAAACAAAAGGGGAAAGCTCCTTGACATTGGTCTTGGCAATAATTTTTTGAATATGACCTCAAAAACTCAGGCTATAACAACAAAAATTAATGAATGGAACACCATCAAACTAACAAGTTTTTGTGCAACAAAGGAAACAATCAACAAAATGAAAACACTGCCTATAGATGGGGAAAAAATATTTGAAAACCGTGTATCTAATAAGAGGTTAATATCTAAATAAAGTATATATACATATATATAAATTTACACAGCTAAATAGCATAAAAAATAAATAACCTAATTTAAAAATGGGCAAAGGACCTGAATAGACATGTCTTCAAAGAAGATATAAAAATAGCCAATAGGTATATGAAAATGTGCTCAACATCACTAATCAGAGAAATGCAAATCAAAACTACTGTGAGAAATCAACTCATACCTATTAGATAGCTATTATCAAAAAGACGAGAGATGACAAGTGCTGGTGAGGGTGTGGAGAAAAGGGAGTTCTTGTACAAAAACTTTTTTGCAGAACTGAAGGTTAAAAAATTTATGCAACGAGACCTCTCAGACCAGAATCCAACAATACAAAAGCAACACTAGCAGCAATGTATCTGGCATTTGGCATTGTTTTAGCACTTGGACTTCACAAAATATGAGACTCAGTTTTCTGAGTCTGCCTCAAAATCTACCACTAGGAGCTTTCAATCAAGCTAGAGCTTTCAATCAAGCTGGAGATATAGGCCAGACACTATACGAGACAGTGCATAATGAGAACCACCAGAGTGCAGGGGAAGAGTAAGATGATTGAGCACCAGAAATACAGGACACGAGGCTCCTCTTGTGCTTTCTGCTCGACCCCACAAGTCTAGGCAATGTCATCCTCCCATAGCCTCCCATACAACTGTACATTTTCCTAGACAGCCAACTCTATTGTTTCTCACAATGCTAGGATTTATTAGGTTTTGGAAATCAAGCAACTTCAGACTAGGCAGAGAGGAATTGCAGGAGAGAAATGCACTCTCTACTTCCTCTTACCACACACATATACACACACTGCAGGCCGTTAAAGAGTGTTATTTCCAACTATAATGAACTTCCAATGAATTTGCTGAATATAGAAATTCTTTCCTTAACATTTGCCCCATTGTAGGTTCCTAGGAATTATATTTTCTGCAGAGCCCAAAATGGAGACAGGCACATGGATAAAAGTGCACGTAGGCAGCAGCTGGCTCTGTAAGGGCACCAGGCTGTGGCCTTTTGTCTGGGTGATAAGAACCCTCTGAGCCTACAGTCGTTGCATCTGCTACACAAGGCCCGAATGCCAGTCCCCTTAGGCAAGTTTCTTGACTGCAGGGATCATGTCTTAGTTTATTTTTATTTCTCTAGCTCTTATACTCAGCAATAGTCAATTCAAGTTCTATTAGATTAATTGCACTAAGATGTTCTCTCTTCCATACATCTCTATGGCACAGTGGTATGTTCTCCAACTGCAGCAACAACTGCTTCTCCACAGCCCCAGTGGGACTGGCATCCTCTCCACAAGCCTTATTAGACCAGAGCTCATAAACTATCCTCACATTCAAGAGCCATAAACCCATGTCCTCTTCCCATCACACACAAGACATAAAACAAGAAATACTAGATTTTTTTTTCAGGTGGATTTGGAGATGTATTTTTGGAAATAGCTTCTTGAGAAGTATCTCTGTTCTGATGTTGAATTAAGAAGAGTTTCCTTTTGCTGTCTAACCAAGTGGGTTCTTACACAGAGAATGCAGATTCTCCAGGCATGAATAGAACACAGGCAAGTTTAATAGCATCTACCAGTGGTCATAGGGTCCCCGAGTGAGTCCTATAAGCTGATATGTAACTTTTAATGATGTTTTAAAATTGACATGTTTGCTTAAAAATTGTTTTATTTCCTTATAAATACCTTGATTATCAAAATAGGCAATTTATTGAAATACATATACACTCCAACTGTGACATTAAACAATAGATTATAATAAAATAAAGAAACGGAAAAGTAGCAGCTGTATAAAGTCACTTAGTTGGAAGTAATCAAATAAAGTCCAGTTTTTTAACCCTCAAATAATTCTAAGATCCTGGCTTCTGATAAGAGGGAATTGTCTTACCTAGAGGCATAATAGCCTCTTAGGGATTTGCTTTCCTTTGAACAACGAAGAGGCAGGAAAAGACACCATTGGAGATTTAAAAACTTGGATGACTTGTTTGTACTTAAACTTGGCTTAATAGATGTTCTCTTTTTATAACTGGAGTTTGTTGTTTTACTTTTGTTGTTATAATAAAATTTTTGAATGCTTGTAACCCATCTGTCAATGTAATTAATAATAACAAATTTCCATAAGAAAATAGACTTTTTCTAAAACAAAATATGAAAATAGTATATTCTCTTATAAAAGTTTCATTCCATACAGAAAAGTATAAAGAATAAATAAAAATATCCACTTTATCCCCACCCCAAAACAACCACTATTAGCACGTCAGTTTACTTTAAGAATTATTAAATTCATATATTCACAAATACATTTAAGCAAAAATAGTTTCAGCCTTTACTTTTGTATTTTATTTTTTAAAGGTAAACCATATATTAGCATCCTCTAATGTTAATAAATATAGGTCTATATCATCCTTTGTAATGGCTTCATAATGATCCATTATATCATGTATCATAATATATTTAAAATCCTGCTACTTATAAATTCTTGCTATCATAAACAACACTGCAGAGCATGCTAAGACATTTATCTTTATCTATATTTGTCTCATAATTTCCGTTGGAAAACTACTAAAAATGATTTTACTAGACCATAGTATATGTGTATTTAAAAAGTTGACAGATATTATTTAATTATCCTCCGAATGAAAGTATAAACATAAACTCTTGCTAACAGTGAATGATAGTGACTATTTCCTCACTTCTGTTCCTACACTTAGCTTTGTTTAGTTTGAGAAATTTGACCAAATTAAATAATAGCAACAGCAAATCTCACTTTTCTAACTTTGATTGCTATGGAGCTTCCCCAGTATGTAAAGTTTTGAGAAGTAACACAGAAAATTAGGATATTGCACAAAGATGTCCTTGGATGTCATCTCTTGCCACTCCACATCTTAGGGACTTTGGTTCAGTAGTGAGGCATGAAAGCTGGCAGACTCAATAAAGGTGAAAAATAAATGAAGAATGTCTGGTTTCCAGTCCAGCAAATAAGAATGTTGGATGCCACCACTCCATCTAACAATAAAGAGCTAAACAAACTGAAAAAAATCAAAAGCTTGTCTTGGATTCATAAGACAAGCGTAGTCACAAGCCTCTACCCCTAAAACTGAAGAGACTAGCAGGAGCATAGAAAATATTACAACTTACTGAAGTAGTAATTTCCATGGGAAGCAGTGCTGCTAGCAATAAAAAAAGTTCAAAACACACTAAAAAACCAAAAACACAGTTGGAAGAGACAGAGCAAGCATCAGAACCAGAACTCAGATACGACAGAGTTGCTGGAATGATCAGACCAGGAATTTAAGATAACCATGACTAATAAGCCAAGAACTCTAATATTAAAGTATAGAGCATGCAAAACATATGGCCAATGTAAGCAGGGGGATGGAAATTCTAAGAAATACTAGAAAGAAATGGTAGAGATCAAAAGTACTATAGTAGAAATGAAGAATGCCTTTCATGGGCTTATTAGTAGATTGCCGACAGGTTAGGGAAGATTCTCTGAAGCTGAAAATATCTCAATAGAAACCTTCAAATCTGAAAAGCAAAGAGTATGAAAACTGAAAACAAAAAACAAACAAACAAAAACAGAACAGCCTTAGGACAACTACAGAAGATGTAACATAGGCATAATGAAAATATCAGAAAGAGAAAAGAGAAAAGACTAGAAGAAATATTTGAAACAAAAATGTCTAAGAATGTCCAAATTAATGCAAGGCACCAAACCACTGATCAAGGAAGCTTAAAGAGTAATAAACAGGATCAACTCGAAAACAAAACAAAAAGACTCTAGGTTTATCACTTTCAAATTACAGAAAATCAAAGATAAAGGAAAAAGCCTAGAAGAAGCCAGTGGGGAACATACCTTACCTAGTATCTTCTTCCATTTTGTGTTGCTACACCAGCACACCTGAGGCTGGGTAATTTACAAAGAAAAGAGGTTTATTTAGCTCATGGTTCTGCCGCTGTATAAGGGATATGGCATTGTCATTTATTCAGCTTCTGGTGAGGGCTTTCCTGCTGTGTCAAACACAGCAAAGAAGATCAAAGGGTAAGAGGTATGTATAAAGCCAGGACACTCCAAATCTGCAGGGCATCCTGGCTTTACAATAACCCACTCTAGAAACGAATCCATTCTTCCAAGAGACAATCCAGTCTCAAAAGGGCAAGAACTCACCCCCTACTGAGAGGAGAGCACCAAGTGGTGCATGAGAATCTGCCCCCATGACCCAGCCTCCCAGACTCCGTGTCCCAACACCACCACTCTAGGGATCAAATTTCATCATGAGATTTGGTAGGAACAAACCGTATCCAAACCATGGCATGTATGAGGGAAAAAATATAATAATTACATCCTACTTATCTTTTCGTTTTGTTTTCTGCGTTGGAGTCTCACTTTGTTGCCCAGGCTGGAGTGCAGTGGCACATTCACCTCCACCCCAGTGTTGACCTGCTGGGCTCCTGCGATCCTTCCGCCTTAGCCTCCCAAGTAGCCAGAACTAGAGGCGCCCGCTACCACGGCCCATCGTACTTATCTTAAGAAGAGAGTGAAGAGAAATATTTGGGTTGGGGGTGGGGGTGGGGGGCACCTAGAATTTTGTACCCTGTAGAGTTATCCTTCAAAAGTGAGGGAGAAATACTTTCTCACTGCGCAACGTGTTACCATAGACCGATCTCGCAAAGAAATATTAAAAGTTATTTAAAGAGAAGGAAAATAAAAACAAACAAAAAGACAAAATAAATAATGAGAAGGAAAATGAGGTGAGGAAAACTACAAAATTCTGATGAAAGATATCAAAGAAGAACTAAATAAATGGGAAGATGTTCCACTTTCATGAATGAGAAGTCTCAATATTAAGATGACTGTTCCTCCCATTTGATTTATAGATTTAATACAGTCTGAATCAAAATATCAACAAGTTATTTTGTGGATATCAACAAACGGATTCTAAAGTTCATTTGGTGCTATGGTCTGAATGTTTGTGTACCCCTCAAATTCATATGCTTGGAACTCCAGAGTCATGTAGGGCCACTGGGTGGTATTAGACAGTGAGGGAATGAGCGCTCTTATAAAAAGACCCAGAGCTAGCTTACCCCTTCCACCATTAGAGGACACAGTCAGAAGTCACGGCACATGAAAGAAACAATTGATGAGGCTGAACTTCAATAAAATTAAAAACTTCTTCTGTGTGAGAAAAACAATGCCAAGGGAATGTAAACTGTGAGCGATGATGATGCATTGATGCAGAGTTATCACTGTAGCAAATGTGCCCCCTCTGGTGGGGAACACAGATAATGGGGGAGACTGTGTGGAGGGTCTAGGGGATGTCTCTGTGAACCAAAAACTGCTCTAAAAAGTAAAGTCTATTAAAAACAAATAGATGAAAAGATAGGTGTTTAGAAAACAAACAATGACTACTTCCTGGTTTTATAGCTGCCGTTTTTGTAGTCACCCAACTTCTATCAGCCTTCCTTCCACGGGATTGGTCAGTTGGCTCATGGTTTAGAAAATTAAGTTTTTTCATAACCCTGTGTGCTGGAGACTGTGTTGCTAGGGCAAGAGGGGAATTCTGGCAAACATGTGAGCTTGAATAATAAAAAAAACCTCCATATGCACTTTGGAGTAATACTTGGCATCCAAATATCTTGGTTATCAAAATGAGGCATTGCTTGAAATATATATATATGAAATATATACATATATATACTCCAATCATGATATTAAACAATAGATTATAATATAATAAATAAATGGAAAACAGCAACTGTATAAAATTACTTAGCTGGAAATAATCAAATAAGTCCAATTTTTTTAATCCTCAAATTATTCGATGATCCTGGTTCCCCATAAGAGAGAATTGTTTTACCCAGAGGTTTAATAGCCTCCCTGAGGATTTACCTAAGAGATGAAGAGATCCTGCAATGACCCTAAATAAAACCTTGGGGTCCCAGAGAGCAGTGCTGCAAGACAATTCAATTGTAAGTGTTATTATCCAAGGGTAGAGTGTTTTTTTCCCCCGAATGTAGGTCTGTTAGTAATACCTAAACATCTTTTATGCCGAAACTATGTATTTTATGCTATACTACTCAGAACTTCAAGGTTTTAATTGTCTGCTGTGTGGCCTTGGGCAAGTGGTTCAACTTCTCTGAGTATAATTTTCCTTGTGTGACCTGAGTAAGCAATGAAGAGATTACATAACGCACAATGGACAATTTGGATTTATCTCAGGTATGTAAAATCTAGTTAAAGCAGTTATGTAATTACCCACATTAACAGATTAAAGAAGATTTAAAATGTAATCTCACTACACAAAGAATGTTCAATATATTTCAACATTCATTCATTTAAAAAATTATAATGATAAGGAATTCCATGATATGATAAGTGGCATCTATAAAGAAAACCTACAACAGGCATTACACTTAATGGTGAAACACTGTAACTGTTTCCTTTTAGATTGATAACAAGATGGGATCTCACTCTTCCCACCTTTATTCAATATTGTACTTGACAAGGCAGTAAGGAAGGAAAGAAAAAATAAAAGAAAAAAGGATTGGAGAGTAAGAAATAAGACAGTTTTTTATTTGCAAATAATATGAGTTAAAAAAACCTTAATAAATCAACAGATACATTACTAGAACTAAGAAGGAAACTTTAAAATGTGGCTCATCAAAACACAATATATAAATTTAAGTTGCCTTTCTAAGCATCAACACAAAGAATTTTAAAATATGATGGTTTTTATAGAAAGGATTTTACACCATTACAAAAATTTCAGATACCCGGGGACAAATCTAACAAAAGATATATAACATCTTTATAGAAAAAATATAAAACTTTATTGAAAACATGATAGAGAGCCAAAAATAAAAATATGTCATATTCATGAATCCTAAAATGTGCAGTCATAAAAATATAAATATTTAAAAATGGGTTTAATGTAATTTCAGTAAAAACCCAGTAGTTTTTTAAACTATAGAGCATCCTATAAACTTAATAAAAGTTTATTTGACACTTCATCCTTGAGCAAGACATGATGTCCCAGTTCTCATGGACCATAGACTAGGGAGAAAACTGACTTAAAATAAATAATAATGAGTGTGATATATTGGTCAGATGCTGTGTGATGGGCATTTTACAGATGATAGAAGTGAAACTCAACAAGTTAGTTGCCTTATCCAGATCACAGAACTAGTAAATATTAGAGCCAATTTTTAAATCCAGATGCAATGAGTCTGATTTCAAAGCCCATTCCTTCATTGTCATCATGCAGATTTCCAGGCCCCCATTTGGCCAAAGCTCAGCAGTGTAAGTTTCTCTGTGCGCCTCTAAAGAGCCACACAGATGCTTCTGAAACCCACAAGAGAGCAATAACCTGAGCACAAAGGTGTCGAAGTCAAGAGCCGCAGCCGCCGTGAAGTGCTTGACAAGTGTTCACAGATGCCGGCACCTCGGGACTCCAGGTTCAGGTCGGGGGGCAGCTACTGTGATGTCATTTCAGAGATGCTTCTCCTCTCAAAGATCTCCTCCTGGGCTGCCACGGTGTCTGAAAAATTCCACAGTTGGAGATTCAGGTTGTAGGATTTCTGGGAATATTGTAGAATAAGTGGCAATGTCATCAGCCTCCTTGTCTCCAATGTCATTAATTTAACTTTTTTTCAGTAATAACAACAATAATGACACAAAGTTGCTACCCTGCCCCACAACCAAGTAAGACTTGCTCACAGTCTGGCTCTCTCCTCTAACTTTGCCTAACTTCAGTAGCCAGATGTGTGGGGAAGGAACATCTGTGTACAACTACACCACAGAAATGGAATCTGAGACCTGTACCCCAGGTCCCATCAAATGAAACCCTGTCAATTCAAAGTCTTGGAGACTAATAAATGGAAACAAAATCACGAGCTGAGAAAAGTCTTTCCCTGGAGGTTTACTTAATGTATCTGAAGAATATTTTACACAATTGCTATTTGCTATATACTCAGTGGAAAAGAACAAGATATGGCATCAAGAACAGGTATGAGAAAACGCAGGTTCAATGAAATAAGTAATAGAGCAAAGAAAATTGTGGCCGCAGGCAGTAAAAAGTAGAACTATTGTGGAATAGTAAACACACACGACAAAACCAAGTCTCTATACTCTACTGATTGAGAACGTGGCTCTTGAGGTAGACAGGTCTGGCTCTAATTGAATTACAATTCTTCCACTTATAAGCTGAATAATCTTAAGCAAGTTATTAGAGCTCTATGCTTCATTCATAAAATGAAGATAAAAGGAAGGTTAAACGAGAACGCATTTGTAGTGTTTAATATAGAAGCTGGCACACAGCAAATGCTACATAAATAATGCCTATTATTATGCATTATTGTTGTTTAGACTGAGACGCTTTTGACTGCAGCTCGGGACCCTCTTCTATAATGTCAACATCCTTGGGAGAGGTAGATGTGACAACATTATCATTACTGCTGAGCATCTGCGTTTTGCAAAGCAATTTTATTTAAAAAAAAAAAAACCATAACAACTCATACTGCCGATATCGAGGAACTAAAGAAAGGGAAGAGATGACCAATATTTTGAAGAATGAGATGAGCTGAATTTCTCCAACGGGACCATGAAAACCCTGGGTTTAGAGAGATCCAGAGGAAAGCAACAGATTTTTGACCCCTTCCACTCCCATTCACATGATGTTTCACCATTCCAGAAAAGTGATGATGGTACTAGCAGACCCTGGTCTTTGCTTTCTGTTGCCTGCAGAAGATGCATATTCTCACTAGGATTCTCCATATCTTACTGGGTAGGTCAACTCATATTTCTCTCCCTTGAAGAGACTTAATCTACAAGTATCTCTAACATAAAGACTCAGTTACATACAAAGGGTCATGAGTGGTCTAGGAACATTGCTTTACTCAAATCATCTTTGAGATGCCAACAGGAGTGATAAGTGACAGAGAAACAATTGAAACTACTAAGTTGAACTCACTTTTCAGCAGTGTGTACCTACTGAAGGAAAAGAGGGCTGTTATCGCAAACTCCTTAACGGTGACAGAGGCTGATGATATAGAAAGGAAGATGTGGTGGTACTAAAGACAAACTTAAACGACTTTCCAGTCAAGCCTGATCCCAGCGTTAGTCTGGGCACCAGGACAGAAGCAGCCAGGCGGCAGTGTCTCTTCCTGCCTTCAAGCAGGAGAGAATTACACAGGAAGTCAGTTTCATTGACCTGACAAATTTGGATGATGAACAGTAGGGGCCTTTCCCAGGCAGCGTTATAATTCCCCTGCTAACCCCTCCCATTGTGGAAAAGTCTAAACAAACCAGAATTAACAGGAATCCAACATCTTCCTTTCTAGCAAAATTTTCCTTGCCTAACTCTTTTAGGAAACTCCATTTTGCCGGGTAGGGGAGAGCGGTTAGAAAATTGGAAAAAAGCTTACCATCAGTGAATACCTATTTTTAACTTTGAGTGTTGAAAATGAATATCTGATTAAAAAATTTTTACACATATAATAGGTTACTACACAGCAATGACGGTGAACAATCTATATGTAACAATATGGATGAATCTCATAAAATAAAATGCTGAGTGAAAGAACAACAAAAAAAGACACACCAGAATTCTCTCTATATAAGGTTCAAAGCAGTAGGACCCATCCATCGTGCTGTTAGAAATCAGAAGAGGGTCCACCCTGGAAGGGAGGTAGCAGTTAATGACCAGAGAAGATAATGAGAGAAGCCTCAGGGTATAGTGATGATCTGGGTGCTGGTTACAGGGATGCTTTTAGTTTGTGAAATTAATTAAGCTGTGCATGTCTTTCCTGTGTGTATATGATACTTCAAAGAAGTTCAGACAGTAATTTGTGACAACATGAGAAGACTAAGGTAGCCTCAGCATTCTGGCTTGATTTGATTTTACCTTTCCAGAAAAGAAGACATCAGTCATTTTAAGAATGGGCAAATTTGAGGGGAAAGTTAGAGCAAAAAAACTCAGAATGTAGGTTAATGGGTGAAGATTCTCCACATATTACAGCTTGGGTTGATTCCTTGATTCCAGCTCTTAAGGAGTCAGAGAATTGTGTCTTTTTTTTTTTTTTTGTCTTGTGAGAAGACAGCATCCACCTCTAAAACCTAATACACCAATTTACCAACACTTGGTAAACAGAGAAACAAATAAATTTTCTCTGTAAGAGAAATTTGATGTCTACTTCCTACCAGATACAGCAGAACGTATTTAAGACTTGCCAGAGAAAGTAGTCTGAAAACAAATAAATGGATGCTATAGAATAAATGTTCCAGACTTCTCTTTCTTTTTCCCCCAGGATCTGCTTTCTGAGCCCCTAGAGACTGTCACATGCTGCTATTTCTTCCTTTCCTACCCAGAGCCAGTCCTGAGAGGAGCAGACTAGGGCCAGGGAAGTCTCCCCAAAGAAATATGAATGGAGGTCACCTGAATACCCACTGACTGTTGCTTAAAATGTATTTCACTTTAAAAAAAAAACCAAAAAGGAGGGAGGGATGTTAAAATGTTTTATGAACATTTTATATTAAAATAAAATATATACTTTATTAGAGTAATTAATAAATACATGATGGTCCACTGCATGTACATGTGTAGAAATTGAGCCTTGGATACATTAAATACATGGGGCACAGGCATTTGAATAGGAAGTGAGAGTCAGGATTTGAACCCAGTTCTGAACGGTTTGGAAGGCTTTACTCTTTTCTCATTCTAACGTGGTCTCCCACGAAGAGCACGACTTTCCTGGTATCTATCTTATTTGGTGTGAATCAAGTAGATAGTTATTTAAATATTTGAGATTTATTATTAAATTTTTGCTCAATAATTGGAGAATAGCATGAGATCTTCTGAAGCCAAAAGATTCTTATCCGATGATTGGTTGAGAAATCTTATGCATGTAGTCCTTAATTTTTATGTAGTTTCATCAGAGACAAGTCTTATGAAAAGATTCATTGTATATTTCTTCTTTGAACATCAACTTTTTTTCTCAGCCCCACTAAAAGATAACTTTAAAAAGAGACACCTTGTCTTTGTTACACATAGGAAATTTTTTTCCAAAATGAAAATAACTTTATCGTTTTTACAATAATAAAATTAATAAATTATTACTTTTTAAAAATTTGATATAAAAATCTTATAGAATAAAATTTGTCATATTTGTCTCATGTGTTTCTTTTCATTAAGCTCCATGTATGTATAGACTTTACATTGTGTTCCCAGCCTGGTATACAGTAAGTATTCAATAGTTGTTGTCTATTATTATTAGTGACATTTAATAAATATCAGTTGAATGACTGAAGATGAAAGGAAAGAGTCCAAAAATGGAATTTCTCTGGTCTCCTTGAGCTCATAAACAACAATAAACCTTTCCTAATAATCCTTCCTGGAACCCTGGGTGAGTCACAAGACATTGAGATTAATATCTCCCACAGAATTTATCTTTCAGCTGTTGGACCTTCCCCTCTCATATATGTGACTGACCCATCCATCCATTCAGTCATCAGGGACATGAGAGACAGACCCTATATATGACTAACCCACCCATCAGCTTGCTGCCCACCACTGTGACATCAGTTCCTGTGCTTACCTGCCCCCCTACGTGATGATGGAAAACAGGCACTACCCAATCACCTTCATGACCTGCCCCCATCAAAGGAAAGGTTTAAAAAGCATTCAACCTCAAGAAGCAGCCGCCATGCTTTTGTTAAGCTATGGCTGGGCCATACTTTTCTTTAAGCTCTGGTCCCCTCCCTAATCTTGGAGAGGTTAATCCTATCTCTTTCTAATCTACTTTCTAAATAAACTATATTTTTCCATTGAATTTCTGTGCAATTCTTTGCATCTTACCTGTGGCATCTGCCTATCTTACAGACCTAACGTTTTTACAGACCTAACAGAAGTACCTATTTACTGTTATGTATTTGATATTGATAGCATAGTGAAAAAAATCTCCAACTTTAGACTCAGATTTAAAAACCTGATTCCCTCTTCCTCAATTATTTACTCTTTTTGGTGAATGGTTGTGGGAAACTTATTGAACTTTTCTGAGCTTCCAATTTCCCATCTATAAAATGGAGATGATGCTTGCAATGTATGGATTTGAAACAATTGTGTAAATTTATCAGTAAATAACTATCTTTGCACAAGTATTACATCATAATATTCAGAGCCACTGCTTTGCATAACCCAAAGTGGGCACCATTCATGTGGAATACAGCCCAAATGGTGTTCCCTGGAGCAGTGCAATGTCAGAACCCTGATGGTACCCATAGTATCCTCTCTCTAACCACTAGCCAAGAACAGACCCTGTTTCTCAGAAGTAGCTATTGATGGTTGCTTTACAGCACCTACCCAGCTTTTTTGTAAACAAGTTAGCCTAATCAGACCTTCATAACCTTCATCACAGACCCCATCAACATGGCAACAGTCATGTGACTGGCCCACTCAACTGCCTGACGTCCATCACTTGTGCTTACTTGCCCCTCGTGATGATGTAGAAGAGACCACCACTCAACTACATTAATGACCTGCCCCACATCAAAGGGAAGGTTTAAAAGCAATCAACCTCAAGCAGCCATTTGCCATTGCTTTGCTGGCCAAGTCATGTGGCACTTTGAGTTCTGTCCTCCATGTTTCCTAAGCTTTGGCCCCCTCCCCTACCTTGGGGAGATGAATCTCCTCTCTCTCTCTCTCTGTCTCTCTCTCTCCAATTTACTTTCTAAATAAACTATATTTTCCAATCTAACTTCTGTGCAATTCTTTGCATTTTTGGCGTGGCACTAGATCGAAGACCAGAAAGCCCCCCATTGGGCCTGACCTAACATTTTGGAGGCCCCACTGGGACTGTGACCTAACAAACTCAGTAAGTATAGTGAGAAAGGAAGAAGGGTAAGTAAGCTGAATAAACAAGCCAGTGTCAGCATTTGTTCTATTACCATTTATCCAACATCTATGCTGACTTATCCTCCACGTATCTCTCTCCTGCATCCTGGGATGGATTCAGTTCAGATGGTACTTACTAGGTAGTAATGTTCACATCAGAATGGAGTTACAGGATACAAACAGAGATGCCTCTATTTGATGCACAGTAGTTGAATTGATGTCTAATCAGATGAACAGGATATTTGGCAATAACCCGTTACTCTGAGAAAACTGAGTTTCTTGGCTTGTTCTTCATCAGCATTACAAAGCTGAAAGCTAAGTCTGTCTCCACTTGCATCAGCTCACCCTGTTGCGCAAATGTTCTGTCTATTTCATTTGCTATTGTTTTTCGGTGCATGAGTCAGGAGCCCAGCCCACAAGATTTTCCAGGACTAGGGGCATCATCTTAAGTGCTTGGTGAACAGTCCTGGGCTAGTACACAAAAGGGCCGACCTGAAGGATGGTGAGAGCGTGGCTCAGGCATCACATTTCAGTGGGGCAGGAAGGGGAAGTGGTGGCTACAACCTCAGGGAATTTTGCCAGATGACCCACCCACTCTCTCTCCTGCTCTGAGGAAGTGGCATAACCTAGAACAGCACCACACGCAGGAGAAATGAAGAGCCCGATCTGGAGAAGCAGCCCCTTGCCCAGCAGTCATAGTTCAAGACCACCATCAGCTTTTGTTAAAATTTTAAAAGCACTCAGGTATTGCCAAAAAATAAGTGATCTTGGGTTAACTGTCACTAGAATATTCGCTCTCTCTTTCTGTTTATATCTGTTCTTCCAAAGAAGATAAAATACACTGATGGTGCAGCAAAAGAAATTTAAGCTAGATGTGAGGAAGAACTTCCTGAATGCTAGGCTAATTACATGTTGGAACTATTTTTTTCAGGAAAGAATTGTGTGGAGTCCTTCCTGAAGGAAGTAGAAAGCTGAAAGGACAGACCAACCTTTCAATTCATGGTTTAGCATAATAATCTCTAAGAAACTTTCAGGTTCCTTGTTGAAGGCGGAAGGTCAAAGATCACCCCTTAGTTGGCTGAAACCATAGAAATGATGAGACTATCTTTTTGCTAAGGAGCTTGTGGATTGGAAACATCTGACAGGTCTCTTGCAGGAAAAACCCCTCCCCTTGTTCCCTCCCATCTAGCCCACCACCATGGTGGCAATCATAGGACTAAACCACCCATCTGCCTGCTGTCCATCACCTGATGTCAGTACCTGCACTTACCTGCCCCTTCTGATGATGTGGAGCAGACTACCACCTAATCACATTAATGACATTCCCCTATCAAAGGGAAGGATTAAAAGGACTCGACCACGAGCAACCAGCCACCATTGCCTTGTTAAGCCCTGTGTTCTTTGAGCTATGGCCAGACCATGTTTTCTTAAGCTTTGGTCCCCTCCCCTACCTTGGGAAAGTGAATCTCCTATTTCTGTCTCTCTCTCTCTCTAACTTAGTTTTTAAATAAACTGTATTTTCTAATCTAACTTCAGTGCAATTCTTTGAGTCTTTCATGTGGCACTGGATCACAGGCACCAGACACCCACACCCCTAACATTCTGGAGGCCCCGCTGGGAGTATGACCTAACACATGGTGATTTGTGGTTAGAGATTTTCTAATGTTCCTAGAATAAAAGGGCTTAAATTTTTTAAAAAGAGATTTTCTAAAGTAAATTCCACTCTTATATTTTAGAAATAAATGTAAACTGAGCATGAGGTTATTTTTTTATTTGCTGCTATATGTGTCTTGCTATACAATATTATGTTTAAGATTTGTTCACATATATTCATGAATAAGATTGGACTATTTTTTTCTTGCCAAATCTTTATCTGTTCCTTGAATTAAAGATATTTTGACCTCATGAAATATTTGGGAAACAATCTTTCATTTTCTATCTCTAGAAAATGTAAAATATACAATATTTGGAAAAATCTGGGCTTAATTTTCTTTTTTTTATTGGTAGAACTCACTATAGAATTATCTGAGCCTGATGTTCTCTTTGTGGGAAGAGTTTTAATCCCAGATTTAAATTATTTAATGATTACAAGAGACTATTCAGACTATTCAGGATTTTCATTTCTTCCAAAGTAAATTTGGTGAGTATTTTTTTTGACAAATTTGTTTGACTACTTTAACTATTACCAAATATATTTTTGTTAAGTTGTTCTTAATTTTTTTAAGTTTAAAAAATTGTCTGCTATATTTTTAGAGGTATTCTTTATGTACACCAAATGTGTATATTTATACCATTTTTCTTTTTTCTTTGATGGGCCTTTTAGAGGTTGGTCTTTTTAAAAAAATTCTCTTTAGTCCTCTCTTATTCTCTGTTTCTATTTATTAACTTCTGTTCTTAAGTTTATCATTTTCTTTTTCCCATTTCCTTATGATTTATTCTAGCAATTTTTCTCTTACTTCTTAATTGGGTGTTTAATTTTTAGTCTTCTTTGCTTTTCTATTATAAGCATTAAAACTACCAATTTTCCTTGTCATTCTTTTGCAGCACCTCAAATGGGTGATATGTGGTATTTTTATTACCATTCAATTATAATACTTTAAAATTTTATTTGTGAGTTAAACTGAATTAATTTTTTTAATCGACAGGTAACAATTGTATCTATTCATTATGTACAATAGGCTATTTTGAAATATACATACATTGTGGAATGGCTAAATTGAGCCAATTAACGTATGCATTGCTTCATGTATAATGTCATTTTTTGTGATGAGATATTTGTGACTTTTTAACTTATGGGTTATTTAAATATTTTAAAATTACTAGCATACTTGGATTTTGAATAATTTATCTTTTTATATTAACTTACCACAAATAGAACAGACTTTGACCTGTATGATTCTGGTCCATTGAAATCAATTAACATTGCTTTGCAATTGTTAATCGATTTCAATAACATGATCTGTTTTTGTTTATGTTCATGTGTGGTAGAATTGGTTGATAGTTGAGTGAAGTGCTCTATATATATGTCTCAAAATCAAGTTAAATCCAGAGAAAAAGAGAATTTTATAGAATATATTGTTCTAGTGTTATGGTCCAAGTAATGCCCGACTGCTCTCCCTTGATGCTAAAAAATCAAAGGGGCAGGGAACTGGTAGAAAGAAGTTTATTTCTGAATTCGAATCCAGGAAGCAGAGCCAAACTCGAGATCTTTCTAAAATGGTTCTGCCCACCTTTCAGGCCTCACAGTCCACTTTTATAGTCCAGATACATATATATAAGCCACTTGACCAGCAGAGCATTGTATAGAACTTAAATTACAGCTGCATTTTACATTTAGATAGTGACATTTAGAGTAAAGGAAGTTTTCAAGGCCTAAGACATCATGCATTACAAAAGTTAGGCAAATCATAAGACTTATGATTACAATGATGCTATATTGTTCAAACCTATGACTGTTAAGAAAGGGAGTAGGAATTTACATCTTTGGGCATAGTCTGCAGGGAAGCCAAGGATCCTCTGAAGCTACTTACTGGGAGTGCATAGAAGACAAGAGTACTATCAGTATTGTGCTCAGGAATGTGCAGGAGTGCTTGAACTCTTGCCATGCCCTTCTCTAGGGGCTGTGGCAATATGGATGGACATTAGCGGGTCTCTGTATCACTAGGTATTATTATATACATTATGCTTAATCCTTACGATGATGTATGGGGCAGCCATGATTAATCTCATTTTATACTTGAGGAACCTGAGGGTTAAAAATAAACCTGGCCGTATTCTGCAAAGACTGAAGCAAAGATACAAATGAAGGCCCATGTATCCTATAACTAAACATTTTAATTCAAACTTTAAAAGTGCTAAGTAAAATGTAAAACTTCTTCTACGTTGGCAGATATACCTCTGTAGTGACCGGGAGAGCCAGGTTCAAACTTAGAAATCTTTGATGCTTCAGATTCCAACACTAAAACGTGGAGGTGTAGGGTGAGGTGGCCCCAGCTATGGCCCACCCACTACCTTCTCTTCACCAAAGGGCCTTTCACATACACATGTGAACATCCCAGCCTACAAGTCCAAGCTATAATGGGACTCTTAAACAGGACATGCTTGTGCATACACTGGAGCATAGCCCATCCTCAGGAAGACCTGGAGAAGAAGTCCACATAGGTTCTGGAAGCACACCTGTGACCATTTGGAGAGTGTGGTCCCAGGGAGCCAAGAGAGGTCCTAGGCTCCAGAATACACGTTTTCTTAATTCTGTGGACTTCTCACACTGTAGAAAGGGTCCCAGGTGGAGGAGAGACAGAGTAAGGACTTCTAAAGCATGGGAACCTGAGTAGGGGCTCTTACCCAAGCCCAAGAATGGTATTATGACAGCCAACAAACACACCTAAGATTACATTGCCACAAGGTAGAAGACCCCAGAAGCAAGCACAGGTCTTCTGAAAAAAAAAAAATTGTGTGTGTGTTGGAGTCTCACTCTCTTGCCCAGGTTGGAGTGCAGTGGCATGCTCATGGCCACTGCAGCCTCAGCCTGCTGGGCTCCGGCTATCCTTCTACCTCAGCCTTCCAAGTAGCTGGAACTACAGGAACGTGCTACCACACTGGCTTATTGTTTGATTTATTGTTGCTTATCAAGTTACCCAGGCTGGTCTCGAACCCCTGGGCTCAGGCAATTCTCTTGCCTCGGCCTCCCAAAGTACTGGGATTATAGGCCACTGCACCTAGCCCATCTTCTGAAATCTATTATTATTATTATCATTATTATGACAGTAGCTATCATTTATTGAGTGCTGACTATTTGCCAGTTGCTGTTCTAAATTCTTTACCTGTATTAACCTTTTTAATCCACACAACCACATGAAAAATGTACTCTCAGTACCACCATTCTCCTGATGAGGAAACTGGCATAAAAAGTTTAAGTAATTTCTTCAAGTCACACAGCACAGTGAAACCACAATGTTGCTCAATTTGCTCTTAAACGTCAAAGGCTGGGAAGGTCACTTAGGTCACAGAGTCATTAAGAATTAGAGCTAAAAAGAATCTAGCTATAATCTAGTCTGACCCTTCCCATTACAGTAAAAGAGAAGGAGACCTTGAGTTACCTATAGGTGTTTTTGCATGTGAATATTCAATCTGTTGAACACAAAACACGTATCTGTAAAGTTGGACTCTTTAAAGGTACTGCAGAGTGTAGGAACAAGCAGTGAGTTTTAAATCCCTGGGTCTTGAATTTTCTCAGAACAAGGAATCTTTTTTCTCTTAATCTATGTGTACATCTGTGTTTTTTCCCAGTTACTGGGTGGTAGAATATAACTCCTATCTTGACATTTTTTAACTGTAAGAAATGTTCCCCAGGAAAGAAAAGTTTGGAAACCATTGCCGTGGATATACACTTACTAAAGAGATACTGATTTCTCCAGAATGCTCACATGATGCTCCAGAAAGCAATTAGTACAATTTTGCAAGTCATGTGCATCATCAAACATGCATTCTGCTTGTTTGCAAAATTGAGCCCAACGGCAGAGATTTTCAGAGGCTTCCCAGCACATTGAGACGGGGTTGGCCATTCTGCATCAGGGTCTCTGTCAAAACTACATTTCTGAGACTAAACTTGGATTGCTTTCTTTTAAGGGGACGGAACTGATTCAGACCCACATCCTTAAAGGCACTTAGATCAGGGACTTTTCCTAATCCCATCTCCTCTACTTGTCTTTGTGAATCCATAGCCAATTTGGCTACATCCTATATTAAGAATAAAGGAGATAAGCTCATGTAGAGGAAATATAACAAAGGAGGGACTTTCCTACAAGATCTTTGAAAAAGGAACATTTGCATAAGCCATATTTAACCAGAATTGTTGTTTTATATTTTTCCTCTCTGAATGCCTTGTTACACTCCTCCAGTTACCTGCCCCCCCCTGACCCTAACTAGTCAGAGACCAAAGTCTTCACAATGTTCCATGCTAGAACCTTCCTGGCTCCACCCTCACCATCACGCCTGAATAATTACTAGTCCCCCCTGCTTCCGTTTCTCTCCACTCTTCAACACTCTGACATCTTAATCTTCCCAGAATACCACTGTGATCCTGTCTTCTTGCTCAGGTCTTCCCAGAAAACTGTGGTATAAAATATACAAGCTTTAGTCTTGAGTTTAAAGTCATCCTGTCTTTTTTGTATCTGGTTCTCTGCTAAGCCAATATAACCTGTCTGACATCTCAGACTTCAGTACCTTTGTCTTAGATACTAAGCTCTCTTTCTTGTTTCTAATGAAACTTCATCTATGATCTAATTTTATCTCTGAATTCTGCTGTCTTTTGCCAAGTGGTCCCTCCCTTTTCTGAGCTGCAGTATCTCTGAGCTTGCATACTTGGCATGGCTGTATGGCACACCACCTAGACTTGCAGTTGAAGGTATTAACTTTCTTCCTCTTCTAGATGTTGGGTTCCCAAGGGCAGAAACTCTACTCCTGCATGTCCACAGTTCCTAGTCACATTTCTTGCAATGGTTCGTTTTTAGGAAATGTTTACTTGGCTAACTGAAAGCCACCATCTCACACCTTAGGTCTCTCTCTTTGCTAAACATGCCTATGTTGTCTATCAGACAGTTATCTTCCTCCAGATACAGGGGTCAGTTCTGAGGCTGCTAATCTTAAGAGACACATTGTATTCTCTCAAGGTCACTTTGAGAGTGATTTTGTTGTGAATTGTGAAATGGTCCCTTACATTTGGACTGCCCACCCTAGCAAGCGTGAAATCAGATCTAATCCAAATAATTTTTTATTCCCTTTTCTCTTCAGTATTAGACACAGAGCTCTTTGTATATGACCTCTCCTTACCTGTTAAACACTTATTAGCTGTGTAGACATTGTTTAGCTATGGACTTGAAGGAATTATTTAATATCTCTGAGCCCCAGTTTCCTGAAATTTAATGGGATATTATCTATGGTCAAGGATTCAATACTATGGAGAATGTAATCCAAATGTCAAGTAGGATTTCTCTGCCTGCTAAAATCTGTTAAGATGAATTTAAAATACTGATAATTGTGGAAGTCCAAAATCCTTTATAAGTGTTCCCCAAATTCCAAGACATTATCATTTCCAAGCTCACTTGATACTAATTTTCTTCTAAATATTTTGTTTTTGCCAAAATATTTTATCCCCACTTTGCTTTTTGTGACTAGTTCTTCATATCTATTTTTTCAAACTAGGGAGCCAGCCCCTTCACCTTAAATTCCTCCTTCAAGTCACCTAAATACAGATCCAGGTCTGTTTGTGGTAAATATTTACAGAAGGTTTATGCAATCTGGGCATAAACCACTGAAATCCATATTAGTCCTCAGAGGCCAGGTTGCCCTCACAAAGTTCTTCAGCTTCTCACATTTTCAATTCTTCTCTCTTAACCTCCATTACCTTCTCTTTTTCCCCCCTTCTCACGCCTTCGTAAGAGCAAACTAGCGTCTTTGCATTTTTCTTACACACAGCACCTTAATTATATAATTTGGACTTGTTCACCAGAGATCAATGTGCCTGGGCTATATTATTGCAGTTTCCCACAGAAACTACAATATGTCACCAAATTAAAAATCTAAGTGCACTGCCTTAGCTCTGATAAGAAAAATCTGTCACCTGAATGTCACACACTTTCAGCTTTCAACTCTTAGCTTCTCTGAGACTGTGTTCTGTTCTTTGACACATGTCTGTTATTACTGCTGTTTGAATTCCTGCCAATACTAAGTCTATAGAGTCTCATTCTATATCAAAAAAGATAGCTTTCTCTCAAAAAAAGAATTTGGATGCCAACTAAGATAAGTTTAAGATAACAAACTTTTAAGTCAGGCATGGTGGTTCACACCTGTAATTCCAGCACTTTGAGAGGCAGAGGCAAGAGGATTGCCTGAGCTCAAGGGTTCGAGATCAGCCTGGGCAACTTGGCAAGACCTCCTCTCTACAATAAATCAAAAAATTTGCCGGGCATGCTGGTGCGTGTCTGTGGTTCCAGCTACTTGGAAGGCTGAGGCAGAAAGATCACCTGAGCCCAGCAGGTCAACTCTGTAGTGGCCGTGAGCATGCCACTGTACTCCATCCAGCCTGGGCAACAGAGTGAGCTCTGACTCAAAAAAAAAAAAAAGATAAAAACTTAAAAAAAAAAACTACCCTATCATTATCATCATTATGGTTACTACTACTATTAAAAATTACTACTAGAAATACCACTACCAGATCTGTTCATTGGATCAAGATGCTGAGTAAAGATTAGTTCCAACTAAAACCCTTTCAGATTCTTACAGTGAAGGCTATATGTATCTCATAAAATTTCTAGGGCCCACCAGATCCAGCAAGGCCATCAAGGTCAAAGAGAAGTGAATCATTCTTTCTCCTAATAATTTCCCTATTCTTTGTCATGGATTTTGAGTTGTTTTGGTGGTACCAGCTTTTCTTTCCTGGATAGGACATATGAACAGAAGGGAAGAACCAAATTGCTGGAGTCAAGAGAGGGAAATTTTAGAATGCTGGAGAAAAGGGGAAATATAGACCAGTCAGCTGGCAGAGAATAGGGACTTTGAGAGGAAGGACATAGATATCTACAGAATAACTGTATTATATTCCATAGTATTGTTTGAATATGAAGCTTCTTTATTTTATCATTTTATTTCTCACTAAATCATTACAGACCTAGGTCTGTTTTGGACATGTGTCAAAGAACAGAACATAGTCTTGGAGAAGTCAAGAGTTGAAAGCTGAAAATGTGTGATATTCAGGTGACAAATTTTTCTTATCAGAGCTAAGGCAGTGAAGTTAGATTTTAATTTGGTGACATATTGATCTCTGGTGAACAAACCCAAAGAAATAGATGATTTTGGGTTCCTTGGACTCTGTTGATTTCATGAAGATTGTTAACCTGATTCAAGGAAGGAAGATGCTATTTCACTTAGTCTGGGGCACAATGGGTGAGGAAGATAATGAACTCCCCATTTCATAAATAAATCTGAAGTTCAGAGAGGCTAACGACTTGCCTGGGTCACATCATAGGGGTAGAGGCAGGGTTCCGACTGGCACCTCTGACCCCTGTTCCATGCTCTTCCACCTCCCCAGCAGAGGTGCAGGCGGCAGAGTTGACCCTCTGCAGCAAAAATCTGAGAGCTAGTTTCCTATTTCAACACAAGCGAAGAACACTCTGGTTTCTAATCTCGGAAGGCCTCAGTGCTGCTTCTGTTCCAGACTGGGTAAGATCCAGAATCCTATACCAAAACAGCATAAAAGGCAGGATTTCGGTGGGGAAAAAAAATCAACATTTTAAGGTTCAGCTCACGAAGCAATTCTTTACTTGACATAACATCACAATAGCCCCGTGAGGTAGGCAAGACAGATGTCATTCTTCTTTTATAGGCAAAAAAATTAAGTTTCAAGAAGGTTAAGGTCATTGGAGAAATGTACATTATGAATCTTTATTTTCTAAGATTACATAACAACCCACAGCTTGAATATAGGATTGTATTTTTAAAATATATACACTTCTTACTCCTAATAAGCAGTCTCTTCACTCGGATTTCCTGGCCCTGTTGTTTTCATTGAATTTGCAATCAGGGCTGCAATGTGTGTTGTGCAGATTGTGCACTGCACAACTCCAGAGGATGTACCTTAAACAATATGAATGTGAATGGAACATAGATTTTAGTGCACAACATGGAGAATTGTTTGCAACAGCCCTTGCTGTAATGCAGAATCCAAGATGGCTTTGAGAAAGGAAATGCAATGCTTACCAAAAAATTCATTCTCGTAACATGTGAAAATTTACATGAAAGTTTTATTGTCCATAGGACAAAGAGGTATTTCCAACTAGTTCCTTACAGGGCCCTATTCTGTCATAAGAATTCTGCCCTTGACATTACATGAGTGTTTGTCCAGGTCATCAGATGCCATGGAGAGAGTTTGCTGAAACTTACGTCAACAGTACAATATATACTCTTTTTTTTTTTTTTGAGTTGGAATCTCACTCTGTCGCCCAGACTAGAGTGCAGTGGCTGCTCCCGGCCACTGCAGCCTCGACCTGCTGGGCTCCGGCGATCCTTCCGCCTCAGCCTTCCAAGTAGCTGAAACTACAGGCGCGCGCTACCACGCCCAGCTAATTTTTTGATTTATTGTAGAAATGAGGTCTCGCCAAGTTGCCCAGGCGGGTCTCGAACCCGCGGGCTCAGGCAATCCACTCACCTCAGCCTCCCAAGGTGCGGGATTACAGGCTGAGCTACCGAGCCTGGCTCACTATATACTCTTGCTGATTCACTTGAGCATGCATTTATTGAGTGTCAAGTAATGAACTGGAGCCACTCCAGGGATCTCCCACAATCTCTCCCTTAAGGAGTTTACAATTTCACTAGGGAGAAAACAAAACATATGGTAATTTTTAGAAAACAAAATAGGTAACATTTTAAAAACAGTCTGTATGTAAGTGCAAAACTGTTTTTACAGATTAGCCTTGCCATAGGAAGGCAGGAAGAGGAGACTGCTATAGGCTGGAGCAGCTAAGGACTAGTTATGAAAGCAGTGACGAGGGTGGGGGATGCCTGAGATGAATCTTACAGAATCAACAGCATCTAGGTAAGTGGTTAAGACATTTGTGGGGAGAGGGAGGGAGAGCATGTCAACATGAGTACTTGTTTAACTTTTCTGCAGAATATCAAACTGATGTCACCCATAGCTAGCATTCCAGTGATGATGTTTCTTTATTAACAATATAGTGGTCATAAAAGAAGCATTGACCATAAGTAATCTAATGGGTCTAATTTCATTGATTGGGTCTAATTTTAGAAAGATAGCAAAACCTCAAAACTAAAAAACAGTGCAGCTATCTCTCTCTTCTCTGCTTTTGTTTGGTGCTCATGAGATGCTACCTGTGGAAGTCAGCCAGCTGAGAAGGGGAGATGTCTGAAGAAGGTGGGGAGGCTGACAGTGGTTAAATAGGATGGCCTTTATTCACAGAAGGTGGGGCTACAGTGCCACTTTTCCAAATTGAGCGGGACCCTGTGACTTCACTGGAGCTGGAAAGCAAGGGTAACACCAATTTTATGAACTTTCTATGGGAGTGTACCCCCACAGTATATAGGAGTCAGAACGTAAGATTTGATATTCAAGAAAACTGAGTCTATAGCTAAATGTGTATTAAATTTTCACTGTATTTAGAAGTGTATGCCTTCAGGTACAGCACTGAATTAAAGCTGTAAATAAGAATCAAGAGACAGCAGAGTCAACCATCTTTATATTCTACAGTAATCCTTTCCCCTATGGTCTTACTTAATTCTCCACAGAAGAGATAAAAGACTGAGCTATATAAACACCTGTGGGCTGCGGGTGGAAATGGATGACAGGCAAAATGGGCTGGGAGTAGGGGGATGGATGAGGAGCAAATGGGGGCAAAATGAAGAATTACTGGTTGCATAGAAATCTTTCCAGATTCACTGTAGGAAACACACTTTATCTTTGACATAGAAGACATCATCATGCGAAACTTTTCATGCAACAATCTGAAGGGTCCAGTGGCTCTTTAGTATCCCCAAAATTTTCTTTCTCAGAGTATAGTTTAATATGGATCATCCGTTCTGAAAGAAAAATAAGAGAATTATAAATTTAACTAAGGAGCTTAAAAATTGCAAAAGCTGAAGCATTCATAGTAAAGGTAACTATTCGCTAAAGGTGAGAAGAGAAACAAGAAAATGCTTTCAGCTGGAGAGCTTGGACAGAATGAGGGCCTTTGGGACATTTTTTAAGGCAAGTGGGAAGAGTACGCTAAAGCTTCTCACACTCCATGTGCTTACCATCCAGAGATGGTGTTAAAATGCAGACTCTGATTCTGTAGGTCTGGGTAGGGTTGAGATTTGGCATCTCTAACAACCTCCCAGATGACGCTTATGCTGCTGGCCACACTTAAAGAAATTTCTGTGGTACAGCCTTTGTGTCCATGTCTAATGAATTTGAAGGACACTTTAGATTGATTTTGAACAGTGGAAAGTCAAGAAATTATAAAACATGCTCAAATGGAAAATGAAATAGAAAAAAATAAAAACTCATGAAAGGAATGGTGGTAGTTCTAAATGTCTGATTCTGGTGGGACATAATTAAAGAGATAGTGACAAATTTAATTTCATGAAACAAGTGACATTTTTGTGGGTGACACAACTGTCTCATTGGAAAGGATAGGAGAAAACCAAGTGTGATGTCTTTTTTTAAAATTTTTATTTTAAAGATGTGGGATACAATTCAGGGTTAAGTATACAAATGTGATATGTCTTAATAGCACCTTTAAAAGGGAGAACCAGATTCAGAGGCTCTGGCCTTATGAACTGTCAGAGTAAACCACAGTTCAGCAGCTGCAAATGTGCTTGCCAATATAGAGATTAAAATGTTTCTGAAAACAAAGTTTCACATTTACCCTCCTCTGAGGTTGGCATCCTATCTTCCTGTGTATCTTGGGTGTAGCTTTTACCCTAACAGAATTTAGACACTAGAAACCAAAAGAGGTGATAAATAGAGTCAGTTTGCAGAAGAGTCAAAATAACCCAGCAAGAATTGAAACCATAAATACCCAAGGAGTCATTTATTCACAATCCAATACCTAATAGCACAAAGGACTTTGAGAGTTTGCTCAAGGACAAATCAATCAATAAATAAATACATTGGCACATAGTATTTAGTGTGATAGTGTTCATTTTACCTTTGACTTGTTCTAGAAATATGCCCTCCTTCTTCCATCCCACCCTTCCTCAGTGCCATCACACAATGGTTTCAGTGTGAAAAAAAAATCATATTACTGGAAGAGAAGGGTGTCTGGGACTTACAACTCTAACCTGCTAGTCAAGAGTCCTGAGTTCTAGAAACACAGTGGTTTAAGAGCATGATCCCTGGATCCAGATGGGTACAAATCTTAGCATTGCCATTTATTCTATGACCTCAGGCTGGCTATTTTATTTCTTTTTCTGTTTCTTTACCTGTAATGAAGATGATGATCGTACCTACTCAACAGGCTTGTGGACAGTATTTAATGACTTAAAACATGTAAACCTCTCATAACAGTGTGCAACATAGAATTAATACTTGATACATTTTTATTATTTTCACAACTAACTCTGTCATTAGCTCAAGGTTTATAGGAAAGTTATTTAATTAGCTCAATGAAAAAGAGAGTTTGAATGTCATGTCCACTAAGATTCTTTCCAGACCTAAAATTCTATGATTCTATGAATTAAGATCACCTTGGTCAAGAAATGAGAGGTATTCCAAAGTAACTGGGTAAATAATTCTTCTTTGGTCCTTCTAGATTGTCTGGTGAAGCATTTAAGACCTAGGTTGATGGGGCCAGTCTTCCCTTCCAAATTCTACTCCATAGCTCCTTAATAGGCCATCGGTTCTAGAAAGTTCTACTCACTGGTCCCTGAACATGCATGCCTTCATAATCACACCCACTGTTCATGTCATTTCCTTCCTCTAAGCCGCCATCCTTCACTGCTTCTCTCCACACATTCTTCAAAAAGCAACCCAGATTTCACCTTCTTTATAAGATTTTCTATAATCACTAAGCCAAATGATCTTTATTTTTTTCTCCAATACAGCATTCATCAGTCATTTCCATATTCTGCCTTGTATTTTTCCAATTTTTTTTCTGCCCATATTTTGGTCTGAACTCCCTCAACTAGATAATAATTTCCCCGAGGTCAGGGGCAAGGACTTACTCCTCTTGGTATCTCAATCAAGCTTAGCATTGTTCCAACCCAAAAGTGTTCAATAAACAGCTATTAGTTGATTCATTGTAAAAATCCATTAACCATTAAACTTAATATGGTGATTTACTTAATATAGTAATTTACTTATTGCTAATACTCTTCCAACAAACACTTCTTCTTGTGACTGAAGGACATATAAAAACAAAAAAATTGAGTTGCTCTGCTTCCATCTACTGGCAATTAAAACAGATGGTTCCTGTGACCAGAAAACAGCCCTAGGTATTAATAGATTGTGTCAGAAAATACTTTCACTTGGTAGGTGTTGGCATAAAAGAAATGTTCACATCTTGTGGGTTTCCTGCCACAGAGATAGGAAGACCAGCTCAGAGAGGGGAGGCTTTTCTCACTAGATCCTGTTTGTAAAAATGAAGCTAGGATAATAAAAGAGAATAAAAAGAACCTCCACAGATACCATGTTCTCATCCAGCTGCCCCCTCCTATGACCTCACTTATGAAAAGAGACAACCGCATGCTCTGTCTGTACTTTCTCATCCTCAATGATTCCCTCAATCCTTGGCCATCTGACTTCTATCTTGATCTCTGCTCCGAAAATGGTTTCCCCATGGATAGCTTTGTTGTATCCAGTTGAAACTTATTGGTTCTCCCGGCAATGTGTGAAACTCTTTCCACTTCCATCTTTCCTTGTCAGTTATGAATGACCCCATACTCTGCCTCCTCTTCCTTCTACCTCTCTGGTACCCTCTTCTCATTTCCCTTTTCTTTAGCTGACTTGTTAGGTATGGATGCTTCTCAAGTTCCCATCCTCTCTCCCAGGTCCTCTTGCATTCTCTTACACTCTCCCTGGATGTTCATATCCACTCCTGAGGTGGTAGTTATCTCTTGATGTGAAAACCCCAAATCTACATCTCCTGCCCCAAGGCAGCCCCTGTGCTGTAGATAGGCCCCAAGGACCACAATGGACGAAGCACGGGCACCTAGAGCTCATAATGTACAAAACGGAACCCATAACCTCTACCTCCAAAACTTATTTTTTTTTTAATGTTCTCTTCTCATTAGTAAATAGCACTACTATCCACCAGTTCTCAGGTCAAAAATATGGCAATTTCTCCAATTCCCCTCTATCCCTTTTAGCCAATTAACAAACACATTCAGATGATTCCACCTCCTTTCCTCTCATGAACCCATCCTCACTGCTATTTCTCTAAACAGGCACCAACTTAATATCTTCACATGTCCCTAAAACAGATTTCTTTGGCTCCAGGCTCACTCATCTCCTATACTTGCAATGCTGCTGTGCAGGAGAACAAGATTACACCCATTGTTTAAACCCCTTTTGTAATATTCCAAAAACTTCAAGATATAACCCACGCTCCTTCATATGGCTTATATATTACGTTATGATCTGGCCTTTGGCGCCTCATCTCTCCCCAGTTTCTCTTTTGCACTCAGAGCTGTAGCCCACTGAACTACTAAGTTTGTGGTTGGTAGGGTGTTTGTCTAAGCTAGCACCCAACCCCTTCAGGAACTGTCTTGCTTCATTTTAAAAGGAGCTCAGTTGTCCACCTGGGTCTTAATATGTCACCAAAGTCTCACCTCCATAGTTGTTTTTTCTTTCTTACACTCTCCTTCCTAAAATTTCAGAACAAGTCACTAAATCCTTGAAAAGGAGAAACATTTTGCCATCTTCATTTCTGCAAATTGAGCCATGCACTTTTACATGTCTGCATCTCGTCTTAGTATTGCTATCTCTGAGTTTCAGGACCAAACTAAAAAATAATTGCCTTATTGAGGGAACCTGTACAGAGAATTCATGCTCTCCATGTTTTCTACATTTCTGAGGGTCAATACCTATTAACAGTAGTTGTTGTTTACCCTATGTTAGGCATTAAGAGTCTGGGGTCTGAAATGCTCCTTTTTTTTTTTTTTGAGTTGGAGTCTCACTCTGTCACCCAGGCTGGAGTGCAGTGGCACGCTAACAGCCACCGCAGACTCGACCTGCTGGGCTCAGGTGATCCATCTGCCTCAGCCTTCCAAGTAGCTGGAACTATAGGCACTTATTTTTTGATTTATTGTAGAGACAAGGTCTCACCAAGTTGCCCAGACTGGTCTCAAACCCATGAGCTCAGGCAATCCTTTCACCTCAGCCTCCCCAAGTGCTGGGATTACAGGCTTGAGCCATCGTGCCTGGCTGAAATGCTCCTTCTTCTTAGGGGCTAGTATACATTAGTTTCTCAATAAGTACTTGTTGAATCAAATGTTTCTTAACTACAGTATTTAAGGTCTCGTGTTCAGACAGAATGAGACCCTCACAATGCTTTTAATCCTCAAAGAAAATTTTGGGACAATCAGCAAAAGTTCCCTTTGTATAAACTGCCCTTTCCTAAGTTAGAATTACTTGTTCATTCATTCATTCATCCATTAGTACCAAAAAAATGCTTGTAGTGATAGCTAGTAGTTTACCTGAAAACTTCATTTGGACAAGGATCGCAGTAAATAACTGCTATGGGGCTTATGTGCCTAGCTATAACAGGGAGCATCTTAAGAAAGGTATAGAAGGATAGACAAATATGGAAACTCTTCACCATTGATAAAACTTACCTTTCCCGAGATTTCTTGCCTAAAAAATAGAAAAGAAAATAGGGAAATGGCATTAATGAAAAGTAGACAATTACAGTATATTAAAGTAAGGTAGAAGGGAGATTCCTACTCTCAAAACTGTCTTTTGAAATATATTATGCATCTGTTAGGTGGACACCCTCTGTGTCTAAGGAAATTTAAGGTACAAACTTAATGTTCTCATTCAAACAGTGATAGATAATCAAACAGAACAGACATGTGGGTGCAGATTCCTCTCATCCTTCCCTTCCATTCTCTGTGCTGCTCACAAAGACAGACATCCAGGTTGAATTGACTAGTGCTCAGACCCAATACGCCCACCCACGTGTTTATCCCTTCCCAACTTGCCACCTCATCCTACTGCAGAGTCTTCCCTTAAGAAACTTAGCTGCTAATATAATAAAAACATGTGCCCTTATATTTTACAGCACCTTCTCTACGTGAATCCACAAGAGAATTTCACTTTGGTTTCACTGGTAGGAATTGCACAACTTCATCTGAGTAATTAATATGTTTTTTATCTTACAAACACAGTGAACATCACAACTGGTTGTGCTTCCTTCTTTGACGGGCTGCAAGGAAACTCAGAGTCATGTCTGAGACCCTCTCCTACCTACTACAGGGCTTTGTGACACACGTTTTTTTGCCCTAACCTCAACCTTGTTCCAACTTAGTTTTGCATGTTAAATTTAAATTTGGCTTTCTTTTTTCTTACCTTTTAACTGATTTAATTTGCTAAATTGAATGCATTTTGTACTGTCTCACATTCCTTTGGAAACATAAATCAGACACATTGTTTTAAAAGTCCCTTTGAGGAGAAAGAATCATTTGGGAGGCCACATATTTCAGTAGCTGCAAGCTGGGGCTCTAGAATAATCCTACCCAGGTGCAAGCTCTATTTTGCTACCTGTAGTGTAGTGTGTCTCTGAATAGCTACTTATCCTCTCTAAGCACAATTTCTTCATCGGTAAAAGGGCATAATAATTCTATCTCCTTCTTTGGGCTGATGAAAGAAAGTGTATTCCAAGTTTAGACCACAGCCCAGTAAGTAGACAGTGCTCAATCACTGTTTTAAAGCAGAGGTCCCCAACCCCCGGGCCAGACTAGTACTGGTCTGTGGTCTGTTAGGAAGTGGCCACACAACAAGGGTAAGTAACAATCAAGCAGAGCTCCTCTCTGTCAGATCAACGACAGCATTCGATTCTCATAGGAGCACAGACCGTATTGTGAACTGTGCATGTGAGGATCTAGGCTGCATGCTCCTTGAGAATCTAATGCTTGATGATCTCCCTACGTTCATGGAAAAATTATCTTCCACAAAACCAGTCCCTGATACCAAAAAGGCTGGGGACTGCTCCTCTGAAGTGTTAGAAGTTATCTATCTTAAATTTTTGCTTCCAAAGTTCAGCCTGTGGATGACATGGATCCAATACATTTGAGTGAGAAGAATCAAGTGTATGAATTAATCTCAAGTTCCATCTGTTTATCTTCATTTAAATGTGTTTTAGGAACAATGAAACAAATAGCAATAGATGAGAAAGAATCTGTTTCTGTTGAGAAGTTTCCTTTAGAAGAAAAGGGAACTAAGAGGGCATGTATTCTGTTTCACACCCTGATGTAACCCTGTGGGTTGGTTCAGGTGGAAAATTCTTTCAATCGCGATAAAAAACAGAGTTCATGAATCTGAAGACCAGTAGTTTTAGGTGGCATGCTAGATGAGAGTCTAGTCTCTGCCTCTGGCGTCTGCTGAGGTGGGATTTTAGAGATCTGGCCTAACAATTGCTTCAGTTTCCTCATTTCCAAACAGTCCAATGATAGCGACTAATCAGAAAATGATTATTCTAGGAATACAGTTTCTAGACAAGCCCCTGCACAGAGGAACATGATTCTGGAGCCCTCCCTTATTACTTTCCTAGAAGAAAGGAACTAAACTCTGGCTACTAAGTGCCGGGTTCAGAAGATCCATCTAAGGACAAAAGAATGGGGGTCGAGTTTCTGGTCACCATTAAATGACTACCATGCTCTGAATATTCACCGGTTCCCCTTTCTAGCTTTTGGAACCTAAAAAAGCCAATACAATTCTCATAAAAGAAGAAATTGCATATCTGTAGATTTGCTATTTTTTACTTGTATCTTTGTAAATGCATAAACTGCATTTTTTTCTTAGAAAAGCTCTCAGGTTTAGCCTGAAAACCTAACCATTATTTTCTATCATTGTCTCTATTGGGAAAACATTCTTCATGTTTTAGAGAACCAATTTCCAACTAAAATGTTTGGAAGACAAAATCATTTGTAAGTTGGAGATATTGGAAGGTGCTTCACAAAAGAAGACTGTTTAAATGTTACATTAAAGACATCCTGACTTTCCTACAAAGTCATTGATGTTTCAGGGCTGCTGTTCTCTTTGTTGGCATAACTGTAACTAGCCTAACTGCCCGCTGTTTCCTGTTTGCCCCACACTGATTCCCACAGCAGGAGCATGCAGTTTTCAAGTTATCAGTTTGAGATCTTGTGCAGAAATGACTACAAGGTAAAACACTTAAAAACAACCCTACTGCTTTTCTCATCCCTACTCATAACCCAGCCTCAACTAGCTAACCCCTCACTAAATAAAATGACTTTGTGTGTGTGTGTGTGTGTGTTGGAGTCTCACTCTGTCGCTCAGGCTGAAGTGCAGTGGCATGCTCACTGCTACCCCAGTGTCAACCTGCTGGGCTCCGGTGATCCTTCCGCCTCAGCCTTCCAAGTAGCCGGAACTACGGGCATGTGCTGTCACGCTGTCTGGCTAATTTTTTGATTTATCGTAGAGGTGAGGTCTCACCAAGTTACCCAGGCTGTTCTTGAACCTGTGGACTCAGGCAATCCTCTTGCCTCGGCCTCCCAAAGTGCTGGGATTATAGGCTTGAGCCACCACACCCAGCCATACATTATTTTTTTTTATTCCACAAACACTTATTAAAATATTTTGGCATTTGGGAATAAATATCCTCCTTATTTAGTGACTTACTGCCCTAGTATCCTTAAAGTTATTTAGCTAACAGCCACCTTATCCCAAGGGACAGTGTGTAATTACCTACTACATTCTGCACCCTCAGTTCTGCCATCATCACACAAGGTAGGAAAAAGGAAAGGATGATTGGAGTCAGGCTTTGACGTCTCAAGAAAAAGGTTAGCCAACGGTGGGAGAAAAATGTTCTTTTGCCTTAATGCCGTACTTAAGCACTTTGTACAATATAGTACTTGGTGCTGTATAGTCTTATAAGATGACGAGATCCAATCTGCACAGAATGTCTAACAGCAGGAGTGGAGACATTTTAACTGCTCAGTGCTCACAGGTTATAGTTAGTGATGTTCTTTCACATCAGCAGTGCAAGAACATTGTCCGTCTGGGTGGGTAGAAACTAATCTAGCATTCTCTATTCTGAAATTTGGATAAAAGATCAGATCTTAGTTTGGAGACTATTAGAAATTGATAGATAGTATTTTTAACTGTCAGTGTGAATGGATGGGGACAACATATCACATTCAGTGAACAGATACAGGCTATCTGATGGAAGTGAAATTAAATGGCAATCAACTGACTCCACAAAAAAGCAGCACAGAGCAGACGGTAAACAATTGTTTTGAGGTGATTCATGTTTCCTGAACTTGAAACATGGATGTCTTAAAAGCTGTCCAATGTCCATGAATTTTATACTCTTGGATGGTGAGTGTGGCCAAGTGTGGCACACACACCCAAGGTTGCTGTAGACTGTGGGCCTGGAACAGGCAGGTGGGTCCTGCTTTAAGGCTGGGACATACTTCATTCTTTGGTAGTATTCTATATACTATAACGGAGGATAAGCAGATATGATGTATTTGGTTAGAGCTGTGGTCATGGTGAATAGACTCCAGGAAGAACACAAGGGGATTTCTCCCAGAGTAAATGTGTTCATGTGTCGGCAGCTGAGCATGCATGTGACTCTTGAAGAGGTCAGATATTTGGGAGCACTGCCTGAAAGAACTTAGTGGACATCTGATCTACTTTCTAGTGGAATTGTAGCACTGAAATCAAGGTGTGTAGGCTCTTAGAGGACAAAGATTGTGAGTCCTTTTCTCAGAATTAAATAAGAGCAAAAGAACCATTAGAATATCTCATTTGACTGTCATCACTCTAGCAAGGTGCCTTGAAGATAACAGGCATTTTAGAAAGGTTTTTCTTTTTTTTTTTTTTTTTTTTGAGTTGGAGTCTCACTCTGTCGCCCAGATTGGAGTGCAGTGGCCGCTCCCAGCCACCGCAGCCTTGACCTGCTGGGCTCCGGCGATCCTTCTGCCTCAGCCTTCCAAGTAGCTGGAACTACAGGCGCATGCTACCACGCCCGGCTGATTTTTTGATTTATTGTAGAGATGAGGTCTCGCTTGCCCAGGCGGGTCTCGAACCCGCAGGCTCAGGCAATCCACTCACCTCAGCCTCCCAAAGGCGCGGGATTACAGGCTGAGCCACCGAGCCTGGCT